>JAHBCN010010256.1:0-32341 GCA_019359885.1 Listronotus oregonensis | reverse complement strand
ATAACGGACGTTGGAAATCGTTTTTTTTAATAATTTAAAATACGGCGTAATTTAATTTTTTTTTAATATGATGGTTACTAGATGAGTTTTTTTAAATGAACGATCAAATCATATTTGGCTTATTTAGTTTGCCAAAAGAGGACTGGGTCTAAAACAATAATACTTTTTTTAAACACCCTGTTTGAAAAAAAATTTTTTTTTTTAACCAAAAAAAAAAAAAAAAAAAAGGATTTTTTTATTTTGATACAATTAAGGGAAAAAAAATTCAGGTTTGGGGAAATTTTTTTATTTTAAACGGGGTTTTTTTAATTGTAGTCAATATCTAAGAAGGCAATTTTTGGGTCCATTTTAAAAAGAAAACTTTATATAAACGTATGTCCTAAACGTCTTAACTTTTGAGATAGAGGGTGGTAAAATTTTAAAAAATAAATCATTTATTATTAATATCTGTAATACCACCTAGATATTTTAAAAATTTTTTCATGTATAATTTTTAAGAAGCATTTTTAATGTACCACATTCTTTTTAATTTGCCAAAAAAGGCATGTCAAATTCTGTACGAACGCCACTGGTAAAAATAGAAAAAATGTGTTACACTAAAAAATGCTTTTTGATACATAGTACATTTATGTCAAATATCATTAGAATATCTAAAGTGGTATTACATATATTATTAATAAATGATTTAAAATTGTTCCCCTTTAAAAATTTTTTATGAAAAAAAAAACATTTAAAAAAAATTTTTTAAAAATTTTAAACAAAACGATTTTCAGGGGCGTCCGTTAGGTACCTGTATCTCCGGGGGGGAGGGTCTGGGAAAAAAATTTTTTATGGGAACTTGTCAAAATTTTTTTTGGGTTTTTTTTAATTTTCCGAAAATTGTCCACTTTTTTTTAAACCAGGGCCCCTTTTTTAGGCGGGGCAGGGGGGCCCGCCAAGGGCGCAGCTACCGGGGGCCCCAAAATGGCCCCTAAAATTTTTGTTTTCATTAGATGTCAGTACCGTTTTTATATTATTTTATTTTTTATTGACAAAATTAATAACCCAAATACATTATTTTAAAAATTTTAAAAAAGATACTTAATTTAATTTTTTTTAATATATTACGATTTAAAACATGAATGAATTATTAAAAAAATATCAAATCAATTATTGAAAATTATTTAATTTTTTTAAGTATAAATGTTACGTTTTATAGGCATGCTACACGTTTTTTTTGTAAAATAGGATTTTACGTTGAAAAATTTTTTTTCTTAGTTTAATTAATCACCCGCAAATAAATGTATAGTTAATTTACATTTCACCTTTTTCAGTCAGAATAAACATTTTTTTTTAAAAAATTTCCTCTTTAAAAAAGTGGGGGAATTTTTTTAAAAAGAAAATATAGAATGTAAAAAAAAATTCCCCCCCAAAAAAATTTAAAATTTTAAAAAAACCTTTTGGGTCAAAAAATTTTACACCTACAACTTTGCACTTTAATTTTGTGAAATATCGGGAAAAAAACCCCGGCCCCCTGTTTTTTTGGGGGGGATCCCAAAACCCCGGGGGGGGGGGCAAATGTTATGCCCTGAAGGGGCCCGCCATACCTAGATAGGGGGCCCCGTTTGGGACCCCCCATGCTATAAGTAGATTATTTTTTTTTTTCCTAACTCCAGCCTTCCCCAAAGGTCAGCCACTTTCACAAAAAAAACGAAAAATTTAAAAAAAAACCCCCTTTTTTTAAATTTAAAAAAAGTATTCCCCAAAAACCCCACCCCCCTTTCCCCCAAAAAATTCTTCAACCCAAAAATTATAACCTACAAAATTTGCACATAAAGCTAAAACCCCCCCTTTTTTAAAAGGTTTAGGTGGAAAATTCCTTTTTTTAGTATCATGTATTCAAAATGGGGGATATTGTTTTTTGGAATTTTTTTTTTCTTCTTAAATTAGTTTTTTTTAAAAAAAAAAAAAACCCCAAAAAAAAATAAAAAGGGGAAAATTTTTTTTTTAAAGGTTTACCTATAAATAAATTTTAAGATCACTATTTTAATTCCAAATTCATTTTCCCATGGTCAGCCGGGGGGTTTTATTTTTAGGGAAGGGGACAATTTTTGCGATTTTAAAATTGATTTAGAAAAATCGCTATTATTTCCAATTTTTTCTGTTTCCTTTTAAAAAATCAAATTACGGCCGAGACCAATAGTAAACCCCCTTTTAAAAGGTATTATGTGATAGACCGCTGACTTGGGGGCGTAAAAATCTAATAGTCACCCCTTTTTAATCCATTTATTAACACTTAATTTTTATTCAGCTAAAGAAGGGGCATGTCCCGTTACAAGCCCACGAAATTCATAAATATTCAAGGAAGCATTGGAAGCTTTAAAACCATTCGAGATGAAAGTTTAGGCATAAGAGCAAAGTAGGCAATAGGGTGCCCCGTGGAACTTTACAAGATAAATTCATGGAGGGTAGCAGAAGGACCTCAAAATGGGGACCAAGTACTGTTTTGACCACAGAAGAAGAAAAGGTTTTGGGAGGACTGGTTGTTTCCTTTAGCAAAATGTGGTTTTCCCCAAAAAAAAAAAAAAGATTTCTAGAGCAAGTACAAGAAATAGTCAAAAAAGAAAACCAAGGACCCCGTTCAGTCACCAAAGCCCTTTGGAGGAAACGGATAAAATTTTTTAAAGAGACATCCGCTAGTTTTAAAGGGGAAGAAGAACCCAACAAGGATTAAAGGGACATAACTGAAGAATATATCAGAAAATGGTTTACTGATTTAAATTTTTGAGAATATTAAGCAAGGGAAAATTTTGGGATAACCCCCCTCACGAATTTTAAATGGCGATGAAACCAGTTTTTCCATGTGTCCGAAAAACGAAAAGTGTTGGCACCAAAAGGATACAGAAATATATAAAGGAAAAAATTAAACGAAAAAAAAAACCATAACTTGTTTGGTACCCAGCAGATGGTATTTCCTGATGGTTGTATTTCCATTTGTTCGCCCCAACAAGGCTATTATTGACAAGCATTCCACCCACTTGGTTCTAGGGGAAAAATCTTTGAATAATAAAAACCAGTTTTACTGTTTGTTGATGGACACAAATCTATTTATCATTGGAGTTAAGCCGTTTTGCCGGACCATGGGATTATTTTAATGTTGCCACCAAAACACTCTATAATGCAACCGCAGATGGAGTTTTTTAAACTGGAAAAAACGTAAGGGCTTGGCAACAAAAAATAAAACATAAATTCTTTTAACAAATGTACCTTTTGTCCCCTTTTGGGAAAAAATTTTACTTCAGAAAAGAGTTTACCAAAACGATTGTAAATGGGTTTAAAAAATTGTTTTGTACCCTTTGATCCCAACTCTGTAGATTATACTAAGGTATACAGTCAAAACTAGAAAGGGACAGTCACAACCATTAGTTAGTAACATTATCATTTCAGAAGAACAGATTAAAATGCCAAGTTTGTTCTTCAGCACTTTAGTGGAAAGTTAACTGAATTGGGGATTTTAAATGGTAGAAGAAATAATTGAAAATCTAGAAAGTTTACATCGTCAGAAATTTCGATAATGGGAAACATTTGAAGCCCTGGTAATGCCTGATGGTAGTTTACAAAAGTGTGAAAAAAGGAGAAGTAGCCGGCGACGATCTAATAATATTTGAATTTAATGAACTGAACCATTGTAACAACATAGAAAATAAAAAAGAAGATATACATGAACAGGAACTTCATTTAGAAAAAATGGGAGACGAAAAGTGTAATAAAAACGGTGATATTGACATAACATGTGAAAAAATAACAACCATTGCCACTGTTCATGAATACAAAGAAAAAAATTATATTGCAGAAAAAACAGAATTAGATAAGTTTAGAAGACAGACAACCCAGTAAATACAAATACTCCAGCAATCCAAATTACTAAACAAATGGATTTTAATAAAATTGAGGTACTAGAAAGTCAAGAGTCTATAATAACAGAAGGAATAAGATCTGAATATTGTAACAAAAATGATAAAAAGATAAAGGTTTTGCAGGCAAGCACAAAAAATGATAAAAGCGAGAAAAAAGAACGTCTTCCGGCAGCTATTTCTTCAGAGGAATTTAGAAAAATACTTCAAAAAAAGATTGACGAAAAAAATAAGGCAAATAAAGAGAAAGAGAATAGAAAAATGGAAAGAAATAAACGTTTAGCAGAGAAAACTAAAAATGAAATAAAAAGAAAAAAGGCAAAGAAAGATAGTATAACAAATAATGTACCTGGAAAAGACATAGACTGAAAAATTGATGAAATTAGATAGTGACACAGAAGATAATGACTTGAAAAATATTGGCTGTGATAAATGCCTAAATTGGTTCCATTTAAAATGTACCCAATTTCAAGGCTGTAACTATAATGATGTTGAAAATGCCGATTTTATTTGCGAGTTTTGTATAAAAAGAAATAATAAATAATCAGTCAAGTTACTAGATATTAAAAGAAAAAAGAAAAGAAAATGTTTAAATTATTTTATTTCTGTTTAAAATGTAGAAATTAATATAGCTTGTTTATTTTTTGTTAATATTTAGGTTTTAGTTTAGATCAGAACATTTTAGAAATTTCTTTTTTTTTGTTATATATATATATTAAACATTTTTAATTAAAACTGTTTTGAACCCGCATCTGTGTGTTACTTTACCTATTTGCCTAATTTCCTTACATGGCTGAGTAAAGGGATCATGGTGGCCGAAGTTACATTTTTCGTGGCTGACTATGGGAAATCTTGCGCATTTTTAAAAATTAATTATTTATGAGAATAAAATATATTTTCTTTAGAAAAATTATTACTTTAACTCAAAAAATAATATTATATAAGTTAAGTATAATGATTATTTACTAAAACTTTAATCAATATCTATTTTTAAAATAAATTTAAAATCAGAAATTTCATAAAAGGGCTGACTATTGGCTAAGTTACCTATACGGGTTTTTTTTGGGGCGCTAATTTTAAAATGGACATTTACCCAGAATTTCCCAAAATTCCTCCTTTTTAAAACCGATCACCTTCAAATGGGAACATACACTGACTGGGCACTTAAATGTTAAACAAATACACTAAAATTTACAATATTTATTGTTTAATTTAGTAAAAAACACCTCAAATAAATCGAGTTTTTTATTTTTGGTATGAATTAATTGTGATTTAGGCAAACAGTTAACCAACATATTTATGTTCTTACAACGTAAAGAAAACTGGATTCATTTGAGGTTTTTTTTAACTAAAAATAGACAATAAAATATTGTAAATTTTAATATATTCGTTTAATATGTAAGTGTCCAATCAGCGTATTTAGTCTACAGAGGCATGATAACTGATAACTCAAAAATTAGAGGTTGCCGAAAAAAAATTTAGATTTGTGAGAAGTAAAATTTTATCGAAATTTAAATTATGTGAATTTCTAGAAAATGTATTTTAGATTTCTAGTGCAAAAAATAGCTTATATAAATAATAAATAAATAATATAGTTTGCATCTCACTAATGCGATTAAAAATAAAAATTTATACAAGCCCGGGTAGCTCAGTCGGTAGAGCATTGGACTTTTAATCCAAGGGTCCAGGGTTCAAGTCCCTGCTCGGGCGTAACTTTTTTTTATTCTTTAGAAAATTAATATGTTTGAAAATTTAAAAAGAAAAAATGCTGTTGGTTGGATACATAAGATCATATTTTCATATTTTTTTGTTACTTACCTCCATGTTAAATCTGTATAAGGCCATTTCAAGCCGTGAATTGTGTATCTTTTTCCGCCTTCCGGACGTTAAACCAACTTCTTTATCTGGTAATCCGCACCTAATAAATGGAAATATAAAAAATAAAAATATATAGATTTGCAAATGTTCTTTCTTATTAGAAAAAAGTAGCGATATAAAAAATTTATTTTTTTTAAAAAAATCCTAATTTAAAAATGTTAAAAAATATTTCTAAAAAAACACAGCTAATTTACCTTATTATAAAAATACATTTATTAGATTCTTTAAATGATAACTTATATTTATATATCTTTATGGATATTGCCAATATAGCAAGTAACTTTTATTTGTAATTTATATAATTTTTAAAATTTATTAATTTAATAGTGTATTTTTAATTTTTAAAATATATTTTAATTTTCCATCTAAAAGCCAAATCTTTTTTAATTAAATAAAAATTAATTATTTTAAATTTTAAAATTATAAATTTTAAAAATTATTTATTCAAATAATTTTAAAAATTAAAGTTTCTATTTTTTACATTTAATATATTTTTCCTACTATTTTTACCTTGGCGTCTTCATTAGTTTTACCGTCTTTTCGTCCAATTTCCCCGTAACGGGAATTCCTGCAAATGCTTGCATTTCCTTGATGGCTTTTCGTATTGATTCTTCTGTCCTTAGTGCAAAGGCGCCATCTGCCGATTTAGCCATGTAGCCGAAATTCGATAGATATGCTTGCTGTAACAAAAGAAAACTAACTGTAATCATAATAATAACAGAACATGCTGATGTACGTAAAAAATACGACTTAAAATTGTGATAATAGAGGACATTATTAAACGACATTAATAACTTCAAAAATAAATTATATATTCTGGACCAGATGGTGAAGGCAAATTATTGCGTAATTAAATAAAAATATACATCAATATACGGTCTTCACCATTTTGTCAGGAAAACCAGTCAAGAATGCGCACTGTGTCAGTGATCAAGTGAAAGTATTAGCAAAACTACATTATTCTTATTTATTTGCGATAATTTACGCATAAAATCACTGAAACACGTTTCCGCAGGGTTTAACTAATTGCTGATTTATTTTTGAAATAAATTTGCTTTTCATACACGGATAAAAATATGAAAATGAATTAACAAAATAAACTTATTATAAAATATTATTCGATGGGCTAAAAACAATTTAAAAACAAACAAAAATGGCTTTCAGATATAGATTGTCTATTTAAATCATATTTGTAAAAAATTTTAACCAGCAAATTGTAAAATAGTAAGTATATTATCATAGATGTACTTATAATTCAGCGTTCTCGGGTGGTTCGCGAACCCTAGGGGTTGGAGCTTATGAAGGGGGTTCGCAAAAAAAACTATGGTAATGGCGGAATTTGTCCTAAATATTGAACACGCCGTACAACAATCCGGCAAGTTTTACTACAGCAAATCAAGCAAAACCAACTCTGGATATTTTTTTATAAATTTAATAACTAAACATGTCATTACAAGGTACAGGAGTAACCATTTTTATGTGTTGCCCTAAAAAAATAAAAGTCTTTCATTTAACATGACGAAAACATTAAAAGAGATATAACTGAACATCTCATGCAGCTTCAATTAACGTTTAAAGAGTATTTTTCTAATAAACCTGGATCAAACAACTGGATACGAAATCCTTATCAAGGAGATATAATTTCTAGCACTTCTTTACCCTTCTTGGGAAAAAGAAAGTTTTTGACTTATCCTCTGACAATTCTAAACCTTTTTTGCAGATCATTCTTTAATGAATTTTGGCTAGTGTAAAAATTAATACCTATCTTAGCAGAAAAGGCCATTAAAATTTTTTTACCGTTCTGCAGAAGTATCTTTGTGACAAATTTTAAAACACTTACCTTTAAAAATAAGTACACTAGAGTCCCCTCGTAATGGGCCATAAAAATTATTAGCAATTTTAGAATGTTTTTTTATTTAGGTCTGATGTGTAAAATATTAAAAAAGTCAGACGCTAAATAACCTTTATTATTTAACAATAGATAGTGTACTTGGCTACTCATTTTAACTTATATTAATTATTATATTATTTATCTTATATATAAATAAATTGTGTATGAGATTTTGTTACTAAACGTACGACGTTACTTGAAAAAACTTATTTTCTTTACATTTTATAGTTCCTAAATTTTATATATTTTTTTGTCCTGGCCCTGTTTGGATAAGGCCATAAGGCGGATTTTCGGATAAGCGGGTTTCGGATCAGCGGGACTCTAGTGTACTGAAATAAATTAAATGCAGAACCCGATCTACCCGACTAAACTTTCAAACATTGAACCAAAGTTTGAATTTCTTTGTTCCACCAAACAGGTACAAATATTCCATTCAGGATTTTTTTCAAGTATCGCATTACTTGTATTCATATGATATCAATCCTTCTTTTGTAAAGCTAACTTACTTTTAATAACCTCTCTTTAAATGTTTTACGTTACAGTTTTGTTTTAGTTTACTTTGGTCATTATAACAATTATTTATACGAATAATAAATTTTAATAACAGCCAGAAAGCACTGTTTTATTTACTCTTATCAACGA
The DNA here is from genome assembly GCA_019359885.1 of Listronotus oregonensis. Lineage (NCBI taxonomy): Eukaryota > Metazoa > Arthropoda > Insecta > Coleoptera > Curculionidae > Listronotus > Listronotus oregonensis. The sequence goes on along the minus strand of JAHBCN010010256.1, from coordinate 24,037 downwards.
CTGCACAGGGGGTGCAGTCGTTGATAAGTACATATTCCAATTTAAATAATTTTATTTATCTTTATGGTAACCCACGTTGACTTGTATACAGCCTAATTACTAGGTACTATGTGTGCCGGGTTTTTAGATGGTTAACCCAATTGTCCCCAGTTCTGTCAACGTTGTCGTCCAAGTACAGAAACATGCAGTTACTGCATTTTCAGGGCACCCTTTAGACGGCGATACTGAAGCAGACAACTGTCGCATATATGTTGATAAGTCTGGCCACGAGGACAACAATCCAAGCAAGACGGTTCTGCCAGCGAGCTTGAAGGGGTTGCGGGCACCAACAGCAACCTACGAGAGGCCTTAAATCGGTCCGGTAGCCTATGTAATACCGGTAACCGCCGAGACTCTGTAGGGTGACATCCCGCAGCTCCCAACAATCCACCCCGTTCGGATAGGGGTGCAGGGCAGGTTGGAGGAGCAACTGGATAGACGGCCTTAAACGACCTTGGGAATGGACATGGACGCTTCATGTGGACGGGCGAGCTTAGGGACGATCTGATGGATGCATATGCATTCAGCGACCCCATCACTAGGGGCTACATAAGACGAATGCATGCCGCATGGTGTGCTAAACATCCTGAATTAAGTTATCTCTCCGAACAGCGTTTGAGAGACTATGTAGCTTATTTTAACCGCTCTGGTTATGTTAGAACTCCAAAACAACAGAAGCCACTTTAAGACCTGGAACCTATCCAGGATCCAGAACAGAACCAGCCTGCGAAGGATATGGTGAACGAGATTGCTTCCGGGAACGCCAATAATAAATTAACAGAAACACTTGTAAACATCAATATCAAGTCCTACATAAAGCGGCAAGAGGCATCACGTATACAAAGTGTATTAGAATATATATCATCCAACAGAGCTTTCACTGAAAAGATCAGAAAATAGCTTAAAAACACCATACCTGGTATGGCGTATGCGGTCAAGGCAACAGCGTTGCCTAGACCGCATACGCAGGATCTTTGATGGGTGTTACTAACAGCTTGAAGAAAAAGGCTAGAGGGATAAGAGACACAAATAAATTCGTAACTAGGCCTTCTAGCTTTCTCGCAGACTCAACACCAACACTTGAAAATCCGCCATCAGCAAATGTCGTGGAACAGTTCTGGAAGGATATTTACGAAGTCTCAAAGCCGAGACACTCCAGCATTGACTAACTTTAGAGCCTATATTGTGCAGACATGCCGAAGGAGGTAAAAAGTGCCTTAGATGGTGTAAAAAACTATTCTGCACCTGATCCGGATGGAATCAACAATTACTGGTGGAAGAAATTCCCCAGTACACATCCGCATTTGACCAGAATCTTTGATTCTTGGCTTAACAGGGACACCCCAATTCCTGAGTGGTTTTAGAAGGCCGAACCTTATTGATATTAAAAAAGGGCGATTTAAAACTACCCAAAAACTATAGACCGATCACATGCCTCAATATTTGCTACAAGGCTTTCACCAGAATTTTATATTCTAGAATATTGAGTGCAGTTGATTCCATGCTCTTTGATGTAGGGAGGCAGCGAGGAGAAAAAAGAGGAATCAATGGTTGCAAAGAAAATCTTCTAATCGATAGATGCATTACACAAGACTCAATTCAATACAACCGAACGGGAGAAACGAGCCAAATATCGGGATCTTCTTGGCGAATTTCGGAGAGTAAAGAAAGAAATCTGTTGTCCTTGGGTCCCTTCGTTTACTGAGGCAAATGAATTTGGCCGAAGATCACTGACCAAGCGGACGCGAGGAGTGGTGATACTGATGGCCTTCCGCAGGACGCCCTATGGGGTCGGAGCAAGGAAGTTTAAAGGTGTATGGAAGCCCAATGATATGGCCCATTCGATCAAAAATGTCCAGCCCAGTATGAAAATAACTGTCAAAGTTGGCCCCGCCGATTTTGCGCAATAACGAAATTCTACGAAATAATTTAATGTGTTGCCTACTTACACACTGATAAATCAGTGTGTAGTTAGGCAACACATTATACTTTTATGGGAGCCGTATTAGTTTCGATTGTTTTGCTTTGTGTGATTATATTTTGTGGTTGCAGAAGTTTTTGGATTAATAAAAACCTTATTTTAGTGATTAGTGTTTATTAAATTGTGACTATAATTTTGTGTTTATTGTTTGTTACTTATAATATCGTAACAAAATGACTAGAGGTTGTATGGTTTTATCTTGCAAATCTAACATACCCGGAATTTTTTCTTTAGGTAAGTATTATATTTAAATTAGGTGCTTCTTATGAGACGTAACGTTAGGTAACCGAATAAATAATAATATATCAATTATGAATTATAGAAAATGAAAATGAAAATTTCATAAGAAATAGCAGTGAGAAAAGTAAGGCAATCTTAACTATCTTTTAGATGATTTCCACAATGTTTGTGTATTTTTGTGGATTATTAAAAATAAATAAGGTTTACATTTAGGTACTTTTATTTCATATAATAATTTAGTACATTCTTTTAAAGGATCAAACTTATTGATTACTGGGCAGACCAGGCAAATTTTAATCTATACAAGTCCCTCTAATTGAATGAAAGAAAGTACAATTTTATGTTAAAGTTCCTTTTTGCTTTTTCTGTATTTGTTTAAAAAGAAATTAGATTTTTGGTTTCTTAAACTTACATTATCAACTTTTTAAGCTCGACATACTGTAGGCACATATTTAACGGTTACTGTTACAATGGATACCTAGGTACAAAGGTTACTAAACATTTTTAACCACTGTTATTCTGTCTCATGAATGTTTGTTATTAGTGAAAAGTATATGCCTAAAAGCAGTTATAAAAATTTTCACTTTTTAATGTACAACCAGAATCTTAGGATTAGATTAAACTCATTTACACTATCTTGCCTCTTCTTTTAACACAAAATTGGTGATAAGTACATAATACTAGATACAATGTTTAAATTTATTTTAAAAAATCGTGTTTTTATTTATTTACAAGATTTTTGTAAAATACAAAACTTCCAAAAATATCGACCATTTAAATAGAAGGCAGTAAAGTGGAGCCATCTATTCTTTCCATATTATATCAGATGATATAAAATCTAATATTAACAATAATTTTAAATATTCTATAATAGTATCCTTTAATAACCAACAATTTTGTGCAAAAAATAAAAAAAAAGTGAATGTTAGAATTTGACATTTGATGATGTCAATTTTATATATAGTAACAAAGAATTATGGAAATCCGGCCCTGACCTACTATTCATTGCGCAAATTCCGCGGGGCCAACCCCCCTATTCCCGCTGCCCTGCACGCCTGGACAATTTTGTTCTACAGTATTGGGCTTCCATACACCTTTAAACTTCCTTGGGTCGGAGTCATAGGATAAGTCATGTCCGATCTTTGTAAATAATAATAATCATAATGCACAACTTATTTTACATTTTGTAAAATTGTTCTTGGGGTACTACCTAATTAATTTATTTGAATATACTTAACAAGAGAAAATAATATAAAAATTTATGAAAAACAGTTTTAGAAGAAAAGTAAATGGTTTGTGGTATATAAATTTTAATAATTTTTAGGTATGCAAATTTTATTAAATAAATTTGTATTAAAGATCGATTACCGCAAAAGATTACAGGCTGTTTTCGGTATGTAAAGTTTCTCTGAAATATGTTTAAAAAACGCGAAAAAGAACTGATTACTTCTTACAACCACAGATTTTGAATTCAATAATAAGCTTGTCTTTTAGAGGCTTTATTTACACTAAGTAATCCTCTTAATATCGCTTTTGAATGGATTACTGTCACATATAAAGAAAATCCAACCAAATAAAGGAGTAATTATGTCACTTTTAATTAGTCGAAAAATTCTTTACCAAAAAAAGAATTCAACGTCTGTCGACGAAACATTTTAATGTTAATGTATGCACCGAGATGTCATCTATAAATACATTCCCTGTGTTGATTTATTTCGCTCGAGTACAAATAAAAAAAGAAAAAACGGAAACGTATACCTAATGAACTAAATATGACATATAATAATTTTAATGTCACAAATATGTACTGCTTATTTTTTATAATAAATGTTGTAGGATGCATTTTACAATTATTGCATGTTTTCTAGGTAAGTAAATATATGTTTTGTACTCGTAAATAACTCCGTTCTAATAAATGGGTTATTTAAAGACGTCTTTGAATACACAAATAAAAAACAAACAAAAACAAAAATAAAAAAAACATACGAGGTTTGGAATTTTATTAACTGTATTTAAAGGAGTAATGGATTTTAAAATAAAACCCTCTAGCTCATTTATTTAGTACTTATTTAGGGTACATTTAATTAAATGTCGACAAAAATTCGATTTAACAATATTAATCTTAAGTTTAATTAGTTTAATCTTAACCGGGCTGGATGGCATACCAGCAATCGTCTTAAAAAATGTGCTCCTGAGCTTACACCCATCCTAACTCGTCTCTTTCGAATCTCTTACGACACGGGCATTTCTCCGGAGAGCTGGAAAGCTGGACGTGTGCAACCTGTCCCCAAGAAAGGGTGCAAGACTCTCCCTTCTAACTATAGACCTAGGTATATCTCTTCTTTCTGTTGTTTGCAAAGTAATGAAAACATTCATTAATTCCCAAATCTGGAAGTATCTGGAAAAACACAAGATCTTACAGAACACAGAAGATCCAGAGCTGATCTTCTTTCCTTTGTCTTACACAACTCACTGTCCTTCTTACGGTCTTCCACCTTAGCTTTGCTCTTGGCTCTCCAGTTTCCTTTCCAATCGACGTATATCAGTTATTGTGGATGGTCATTCTTCCAGCTTCCAAAAAATTAATGCTGGGGTGCCCCAGGGCTCAGTACTGGCACCCACTCTGTTTCTTCTACACATTAACGATCTTCTTTCTTCCACAATCAATCCCATTCATAGTTTTGCTGACGATAGTACCCTCCACTTCAATATTCAATGTCTTAAGAAAGTCAATAAGCCTGATTTGGAAACCAAGCGTAGGTCAATGGGGATATCTCTCTCACAAGAGCTCAAACTTATCTTGGATTGGGGCGCCAAAAATCTTGTTCAGTTTAATGCCTCCAGAAGACAGTCATGTTCGCTATTGCGAAAACAGTCTGCCAGTGCTCATCCGTTACATAGGAGCAGAAAAAAGAGTCGTTTAATCTTGTCGGCGTTCCTTTTGAGAATGACCTCGACTGGCACAAGCACATTGCATCCATAGTATCAGTAGCTTCAAAAAACCTTGAATTCCTCTTTCGAGCCAGAAAGTATTTTTCTTCTTCCAATTTGTATACTCTGTATGTATCCCAAATCTCTTTAGAATATTGTTCTCATGTCTGGGGAATGGCGTCTCCTACAACACTAATTCTGGACTCCATTCAAAGAAGAGCCGTTCGTCTTATTAAAGATCCCACGCTTACAGAGAAGCTTCCTCCTCTTGCCCACCGTCGAGCTGTGGGGGATCTGTCGCTCTTCTATAGGTATTTTCACGGCTTTTGCTCAGAGGAGTTGGCCAGTATAATTCCTCCTCTGGCAGCTCCCAGCAGAGCAACAAGTAGTGCAACTTTTATGTATCCTTTACAGTCCTAAAGTGTTCAGACTATGGAACCTGCTACCAGCAGAAGTTTTTCCTTCTCCTCCCACTCTCCAAATATTTAAGTCTCGTGTTAACAAACTAGGTACCACCACTTAAGACACCCACGGTACGTTAGTACTTAGGCCTTAGCCTTCGTGGACTGTCCAAAGATAAAAAAAAAACATAAGAGGCTATCATATAATGGTTTGTAATCGGTTTTAAAGTTTTGCAGATTATCAAATTTTCATTTTGGATTTCCAAGGGAATCAATGTAAAGTCTGAATGGGTGAGCATCCATGCACGCATTCGTTTGCGTTTGCGAAAAGCGTTTAAATAGGTTTATGTATATTTCGACGCACAAGCTGATCCAGTTGTTCGCAGGAGTGCGTTAATAATGGAAGACGAAGATGAAATCATGGCGGGTGCATTTATTTTAATGTATAATTTGATAAAAAAGAAAGAAGCTCGTAAACGTAGACCCGTCGTTGGTTTGGTCTCTAATTTTACTTTTTTCACGGCGAAACGATCCCATGAGACTTTTTATCTTTTTTTGTGCTTCTGCACTATCTAAATTTGCAATATTTAAATTATTCTATGTCTTGCCAGCATCTTGTTTTTTGTTTTAGAGTAATATTCTTGGTGCCTCACATCCCATAATATAGGAAGTTTTTCGAATTCTTGCAATAGAAGCAAAACTTTGGTGTTACTCCACTCCATTTACAAATTAAACTAATTCGCCCGTTGAAGTACGTGCGTTCGTAGATACTCCCAACAGTCCCAACCCCGTTCAAACTGGACGTTCGCGAACCAATTAATTCTTTTGAGCATCGCATCGAGACCGACAGCCGGCGGATCGCGCCGAAGCTATTCGCGCATAGAAACACACAGCGTGAGCGTGCGCGCATAACCGTTTACTCTTGAGCATTCGCGGTGGATCAGTGCGTGCGTGCTCAGGTCTAAACGCACCTTAAGGTAAAAATTGTCCATTCATCTAAGTAATTCAATTTGTACTCTACTAACTCAGATCGTTTATATCTTAAACGCGTTACAACTGAATTCCCACAAGGTTAGCATTTTAAATTAGAATAATTAAGAAAAAAGCTGTGATCAAAAAAAGAAAAACATATGGTTTCCTCTCCGACTTCGACCAAATTTGGTATACGGGGTTTTTTTGAGGCGCTGATTACGAATCTGCAAAAAAAATTTCGGCAACGTTTTGTTTTCGAGATATTCATCATCAAAGTTGGAAATCAAACTAACCTTATTTACACTAAATTGGCACACAATATTTTACAAACAAAACTTTTAAAACTTGATTTTATATTTATTTTACACCTTTTTCCATTTAATTGCAAATCTCCACATTCACACGCCCCAACGTGGCGGCAACCATGAATACACTACGCTTTTTGTAAACAAATATGGCTGCTGCCTTTAAACTTAAAAATTCGCAATTTAATGGAAAAAAGGTGTAAAATAAATAAAAATACAAGGTTTTAAAAGGTATTTGTATATAATATTGTGTGCCACTTTAGTGTAAAAATCAAGAATTATGTACAAAAAGAAGGGGGAACATAGTGGAAAAAAGGTTGGTTTCATTTTTAACTTTGATGATGAATATCTCGAAAACGAAACGTTGCCGAAAAAAAATTTTGTAATCAGCGCCTCAAAAAAACCCATATACCAAACAGTAGCGTAGCGCCAACGATCTAATGGGGGGTTTGAATGGATGAATGTATATTTCAAAAATTTTATACAAAGATTTTCGAACAAGTTTATTAATAATGATAGTATAATCTTAAATCTTAAAGTAGGTTATGTATTGAAAAACAAAGTACAGTTAACTTATTGTGCAACTTAAAACTAAAAATCGCAGAAAAAAATTTATAGCAACAAAATTATGTAGAAAAAATAGGACATCTAAATGTGAAAACCGTATTTTAATTTCTGCGGAGGTTTTTAGGTTATGATTTTTTAAAATATTTTTAACCCCCTCTTTTACCCCTTTAGCGATGGACCATGTCATTAAAAATCACTGGTCTCATGCCACTGCTAAATATACTTTTAAGCAAATTTAGGTTAAAATCGGTGCAGTAGTTTTTCCGAATTCGTTTATACAGACATACACGCACATACACACACAGACGGACAAACATATTTTTATTGTTGATTTAGACTTTTTTGACCCAAACAACACATTTTTAATGAAATCCGGAAAACTTAATTTTATCCTGAAACTAATACCTCTTTATACTGTTGTATGGAGAGGTAGATCACTTTGGTTGTAATATACATATTCAGATATACCTGAGACAACTAACTCCAATGACGCCAAGTTGTCCAAGCTTCCGTTTACCTAAACCAGCAGATTTATCAGTAGGAGGGCATAAAGCACAATATTTACAGTAAGCGCCATCTTCAGTGTCAGAATATGCTAGCCACTTATACTTTCCCAGCCACTGAAATTGAAATTTAAATTTCTGTCTCCACTACGGAAAGTTGAAGTTTATCCGTGGAACCCACAGTATTTAAGTAAAATAGTTTAAAGTTTTTGAACATACTTTTAAGTATTTAACCACTCACTTCAACCTTTTACAACCCCGAGATTTTAGCGAGAACTGAAAATACATTTGACCCAAGTTGGACTAAAATTCATGCATACAGTTTCTTATACTTAACACAAAGACCTCAATTACATCATCATGCCAAACCATTCAAGCACTTTGTGTGCTTTACCTCTGTACTTTTATCCGTAACGATTATATTCTGAATTTGATGCCGGTCTTGCTCTTCATTGTCTTCAGTTAACTTATTTTTTTCAAAAATAATTTAGCAGTGAGCTTTGATTTGATCCTTTGCCATTTTCTTCGAAAGATTAACCAATATCTGCATTAAAAGTAGCTTTACAATCGCATACCCGAGATTGCGCGAAGGTATACCATTCGAATGATTCGTAACTCCATACGGAACTAAAACTTTCAAGGTATAGACAGTGCGTACGTGCGTAGTACACGGTCCATGCCTATGTATTAAGGCCCATGCATATGTATTAAGTATGAGAGGGCAGTTTTAGAACATTTATGTAGCGTTATTTTTTGTTTGCCTCATGGAGGGGGTTTTAACCCCTAAACACCCCCCAGCGCTACGCGCCTGATACCAAATTTGGTCAAAATCGGAGAGGAGGCAACTTTCGAGACAGTTACCGAAGTTTTCCCTACACCCATAATATGTAAAACGAATCTGCAAGGACACTAATGACCCGATTTTTAACTTTTTTTTCCATACTGCTGTAATAAGAATCGCAGTGTCAAAAATGAACTAGAATACTTACTAGGAACTAAAAATGGTACACTTATGCGAGACCAGCCACAAAAGGATTTTTTCTTTACGATTTTGGTAAACCTGAAAATTTAGATTGGCGCGACTACACAAATACACAAAATATCACGCAACTATTACTTTTGGCAAAAATATAAACCGGCAACAAGATAAAAAATAAAAACACATCTCATCATCATTTACAAAAGTAAATTGACTAAATTAACTAAATGACAATTGACAAATGGAATAAAGTTTTATAGTATTGCCACTAGAAGCCCCAGTTATTTCCAAAAATACCTATAAGTCTTTATTCTAATTCTTTTAGGGGCCTCTGGTAGCAATACACGTCATGATTTGTATTATTAAAAAGCGTAAAATTATGAACCAGTAATTTTCTTTGTTAATAGTGACTATGGAGTGACGAAGCTTTCCACAAGGGACAAGGGGCATAATAATACGTCACGTGTATGTTAACATACGAGTTTTGGATACCAATTTTTTTGTGGTAAACATACGAGCTTCAAATATTGCTTGTGTGCTATGGTAAATGGTACGAGCTTTGCAGAGAACACCCACTATTTGTGTATTATACCGGGTGTTTCTCAAAGGTGGTTCCCCCCTTTAACTTTTTTATTTTTTAAGGTGGGAAAATGAAATTTGGCGTGTCGATATATGACTTAAAAATGCATTCAATGACGGGTTTAATTGTTCTAACGATTTCCGGTTTCACCGAAAGGACCTCAAATTTTGAATTTTAATTGTAACACTCTGTATTTTTTTATCTATTCGATAGAAAATGACATTCTAAATACAATGACACCCCATATATGAACTTCTGATATTTCCCCTTAAAAATATTTAATTTTTTAAAATTCAATCTAGAGTGCCATGGTGTTGTTATAAAGCATTTTTAACTAGATTTTATGTCTAGAAAAGGCGTTTAAAAATGAGTTTGTTTATTTAGAAGTTTTTTTTTTATTGTCTTTTCTAGAAAAAAGGTAAAAAAATTCCAAAATTTTATTTCTAGACATAACTCAATTTTTTAAATGGAATGATGGTGGCTCGTTAGCATATTTAAGAAGAGCATTTTTTTCTGAATAATTTGATACCCCACACGTGAAAGATAATTAAAACTATATTTCCACACCTCCTGGACTCAAAATTGGTTGTTTTAATGCCGTCATGGCACTCTAGATTGGATTTTTAAAAATTAAATATTTTTAAAGGAAAAATGTCAAAAGTTGACATATGTCATTGTATTTAGAATGTTATTTTCTATCAAATAGGTGAAAAAATACAGGGTGTTTCATTTAAAATTTAAAAGTTGAGATCATTTCCGGTGAAACCGGAAATCATCAGAAACAAGTGAATACGCCATTTAATGCATTTTTAGGTCATATATTGCCAAGCCAAATTTCATTTTCCCATCTTAAAAAATAACAAAGTTATAGGGGGGAACTACCTTTGAGAAACACCCGGTATATGTTAGCATAAAACACTAAAATCTGTCATTCCCTGAAAGAACTAGTCAGTACATGTATTGCCAACAAACAAAAACTAACCTAAAAATAGGCTATTACGCTGCTTGCCGGCAATACATCTCCTGATTAGTCATTTGATGAAATGGTGCTTTTCATTGTTTGAATCAGTTTGCCTCAAAATGTTATGTGGTCGCCAGTACCAAACCAATGATGAAAATATCCATATCGGAAAATCAATATTGTACTGACTGATTTATATATACATATATTTTTGGTGTTTTCCTAAAATACATAGATACAAGTTTTGTTTTTTAATAAAGGTTGTAGGTGTACAGATTCTAGAAGGTTTAGTAGTACTCTTTTTAGTTATTAGTATTTTTTTCTATTTTCCTTGTATTAAAGCAAGAAACGTCAATTTTAAACTTCTGTTTTTAATTAAAACTATGGTACTTTCCGAACTATTAATCTACTTGTCAACTGCTTTTAACATCATATTATCACTGGCAATTGCAAGGGGTATTGTCGCTTTTGGCGACATACAAAAAAAGATAGAAGCACAGAATCGACTGAAGGATTTGTATTTTTAAAATCGAGACAATCAAGGAAATAGTCGTTGGAACCACGGAACAAAAGGTTAGGTTGAAACAGAGAAAATTTAAGATAATTACACCCTTATCACAACAGTTCATAGCTTTTGTAACACTTTTATAAAACGTGATCCCATATTTAATAAGTTATAAGGGTAGTGATTCAGATAAATTGGATAGTGAAAAGATTGTCAATATATGAATTTTAAAATAGGTATATTTGACATCTTAGAATCATCAGTGAGAATTAGTTTTATTGTTTCTGTTGAAAATGGAATATGACACTACATATTTGGTACCCACTACATATCCAGCTATGCCATGTAAAACTAATCAAAATGTATAAAAATAGTATTCACACGTTATTAAACCGATTCCGTTATACAGGGTGCCCGGAATAATTCTAGGGGTGATTTTACTTGTTAAATTATAAAAAAAGTTAATATCAACATGGGTCCGCAAATGCGTCATAAGGTCGCTATGGCGATTCAAAAATGGCACCGGGATATAGGTTTTATTTTATTTTTCTGGAACCGTTTCAGATAGTCATCTGAGTTTTGACATATGAATTGCTTTTAATACTGAGTACCTTTTTGTGTTTTTACTAAATTATTATTTTAATCAGGGGCGTGGCGACAGGGGAGGCCTCGATTTAATTTTTTTCACATTTTTACCAAACGTCATCGTAACCTTATGACGCATTTCTTTCTTCATAATTTAACAGAATCATCACTACAATTATTTGAACGGTATTTCCGGACACCCTGTATAGAAGATAATTTTAATAAAAAAAATACGCATTCTTTATTTAAATTGGTTGCTTTTAAGTATTAGTATCATTTTACTGTTATCCGCGAAATATTCTGTTTATAAAAACTGACACTAATGATTTTTTAGATTTAATTTCGTTCCCATAAATATACACATCACTTTTTAAAACAAATTATGGCATCTGCAAATTAAACGGCTATAAATGACTTGGGGTATTGTCTCTTATTTGCTTGTGGGATCCCATCCTTGACACAACTTAGATTACCCGCACCAATCGAATAAAAGCGATGTTAGGGACAATGACAGATCATGTAAATGAATATATATAATATATATATATATATATATATATATATATATATATATATATATATATATATATATATATATATATATATATATATATATATATATATATATATATATATATATATACTTTTTATATATATTTTGTTCACAGTTTATGGGTTTCATACCACTGCCCGGGCTATCAAAGCCAAGAGCAGCCATATATTCTAACTAGAGAAGACTATTTGTCGAATAAAGTGGCCCTGTGCCCAATTTCGACAAACCCAGTAGAGTGTCATGTGGAAGGTTAGTTCTGCTGGGGCTGTTCAGTACGAGCCCATTGGTGCTTTATGATTAGTGGGATGATTCTCACTTCCTCTCTGAGGTCCCAAATTCTTTTTAAATTTTGGTCGCCAGATCTCTATAATTATTTGTTTTGGCCCTTTGTTTTGGACCATGTTATGATCAAGTGGAACGGCAAAGTCGAGGATTTTTCCCCTTTTTCCTTTTATCCCAAATTCATCGGGCGATTGTGCATAGGGTCTATCTGTCATAATCAAAATTTCCCAAGGAGCTTTTCCTTTCATTTCAATCAACATCACAATTTAATTATATATATATATATATATATATATATATATATATATATATATATATATATATATATATATATATATATATATATACATCTTAACTTTTTTCATATTTAGTTTTTCATTTTTACACCATGAAATCTGAAGTATATTATTATTAATGAAAAAGTCCTTTTAGGAAAAATAAGTATTTAAATTTTTAATACCCAAAAGAAAGGTTTTTCAATTATATAATCATCATTGTTACGTCATTTTACTTTACAGTTACTGCTGCGCCACAATATACATCTTTACCACCATTTGAACATCAGATCGGGAAAATTTATTTCAATAAACGCACTAGTTGCGTCAGCATTGTTGCCGTGTTTCGAAGTAAAGAAAATATATTTTAAACAAAATTTATATTTTATGGTTTGGCTTTAAATACATCAAAAAGCAAGGGGTTGTTACTCGACGTTGGTAACGCGTCAAAATAGAAGAGTAGAATTCAGTTTTTATTTTAGGATATGAAGGAAAGGATATACTATTAAAAGATTCGTCGAGTTTCGCTACACGCAGGTTTATTACCAAATTCTAATACCGCCTACTTCAAGTAATTCTGACTGGCTAACTAAAAAATTTCAAAATTTGAAATAGGCTTTAGGGACACAAGTAAAAAAAAAAAATTTAAAAACTGCACTTTTCTACCCCGGAACGCCTAACCGCATTAGATTTGGGGGAGTTTTTAAAAAATTTGCAATCTGATTGAATCTGAGTTTCTAAGGCCATAGTTGTTTAAAATTTAAAAGGGCAACATTTTATTCACTAAAGATAAAAATTTCGACATTTTACCTATCGGACACCGTCCCATTCATTTGGGAAAAAAAAAATTTGTCATTTTTTCTTAATCATTTTTCACCAATAGTATGTAAAAGGATCATTTCCCTATCTAAAATCCCCAGTCTTTTAAGGTATGAGATCTAAATTTGAACCAAGTTCTTTTTTCACTGGGCAAGTGTTTTACTGATCTGGCTGAAAACTGGTGCTCACGGGAAGGACTAAATGTCAATCCAAATAAAACAATTATAATACCGTTTACAAAAGGAGGAAAAAAGGTTTATAGCTCTAAGAAACGGCATTACGATCAAACTTTCTAAAGTAAAATATCTGGATTGTTCTTGACCAGAAACTAAATTTGGGAACTCGCAAATAAAAGGACTATCGAAAAAGCATCAGCGGCACTATGGGCATGCCGCAGACTATGGTCACATGGGCTAAAACCAAAATGATCTACTGGTCATACATTACAATTGTAATACCTATAGTTATTTAAATGCTTCACTGGTCTGGGGGCCCAAAACAGGGGAAAAAAAACTACACAAGGAAAGTTTCTGAAACTGGGAGACTTGCCTGCCTGGGAGTTACTGGAGCAATGAAAACTTGCCCAACGGCAGCTCTGGAGACGGGAGAAATGTTGAACCCCCTTTCCCCTGTACCTCACAAAAGAGGAGGCGTCCGGGCCCCTCCAGAGTAACTTAGACAAAAAATATAAAGTCAGGAGACCTGATTTCTTTTTAAAAATTTTAAAAAAATCAAGATTGAAGCTCTGACCAAACCCACGGACATGATGCCTAAGTGGGGACTTCCAGGGGCCTTTTTTGAAGTGGTTATTCAAGACCGCCAAACTATGAGTGATAATGCACCAAAGCATGAAAATAGCTCACTTGTCTGTACACTGATGGATCTAAGATGGAACAAGGGGTTGGAGCTGGTGTCTTTGGACCTAGATGCAGACTTTCAAAGTCTCCGGGGCCCCCTCCATCTTCCAAGCTGAAATCCATGAATTCCCTTTCCCGGGGTGCCAAAGGCCCTTTCCCGAGACAAACCCATTTATTTTATCGGACAGCCGGGCGTTTGAAGGCAATGACTTCATGCACTTTTTCAGCTGCCGGGGTCCCGACAATCTCACCAACTGGCCAAACCACAGAGTTACTCTGGAGTGGGTACAGGACATGAGGGAGTGGAGGGCAATGAAATTGGAACAACTCAAGGAAGAACCGAGACCATTCATGGACCTGAACCCTTTTGTGGCACCACTAGAGGCCACCTCCCCCCCAAAGGGAAATCAGAACATGGGAAAAAAAGGGATGGAACAACATCCCGGACAAAGGCAGGCGAAAAGATTTATTTCCTTACCTAAGTTTTCACCAAGAAGCTACTAATTCAGAAAATTATTATTCATCTGATTTTATTTAAAATTATTATGCGTTGGTAATTTTTAGCAATAAGCTTTTAATTACACTAAATCCACTAGTTGTTAACTTCTTTAGCATTCAAGCTTATTTAAACAAGAATTATCTGAATTCTTGTTTCCTTGCGCTTGGTACCTTTTTGCTCTTTTTTATTTCAAACTTTTGGCACTTGGCAATTTCCTTTAAAGGTACTAAGACTTGTTTTTATCAGAACAGAGATTTTTTTAATGTATTTTTTTTTATGTACCACATTTAATTAAATTTATTGATCGGAAAGTATATAATTTAGTTTGTTTGTCATTTACCAATTACCTACTTTACAAATTTAACAGTTGTTAAATCACAAAAATTAACGGTCAATAATTGAATTGTTTATGTAGCATTAAGTAAAGCTCCAAAGTATCTTTTTGCATATCACTACAGTTAACGTGGTTGTGCTCTTTAAAAAATTTCTTTTAAAAAAAATCTTTAAATATTCTTGTAGAAGTACGTCACCCAATAAAGTCAGGTCTTTATTAAAAAAAAGGTGTTTTTTGTACCAGATATATAGTTTACTCTACAAAATTTTTTATTGTGGGATGTGTTTATTTTCTTAAGAGGTTTATCTTTGTAATTTTCACATTCCTATTCATTTAAGAGTGTCAGTGGCATTTTACAATGCCTCTTACCAAAATGTTTGATTCAAATACAATATAGACTTATTCCTCTCTTGTTGGACATCAGCAGAAAAATGTTTTATTAAAAATTGCATCTTGGAAAGCTTACTAGAGCCTGTGTATTTCATTTCAAGAAGAATATCTAAAGTCGTATTATAGATATCATAATAAATGATTTTATTTTTAAAATTACCACCCCATATCTCAAAAGTTAAGACGTTTAGAGCATATGTTTATATGTCTTTATTTCCCTAAAACTAAACTTTTAAATATTGACATTCAATTAGAAAACCCCTGTACATACCTACTGAATAATGATTTTTATTTACAAAGGTACCCAACATGGTAGCGAAATATGTAGAAAATATATTTTCATATTTTAAATCAAATAGTTTATTCATAAAATAGCTGAATAAACCTAACGTTTTCACTAAATACAATGAAAACATGACGTCATCTCACACAGATATATTATCACATGCATTGTTTCAGCCAGACCTATTGTCCAAGACAATTGAATATAAGTAAAAAAATATAACACCGTTTCGTCCTTTACTATGTCGTTACAATACAAATAACTTTAGCAAATCCAACATATTTTTACATGCAAGACGCAGAATTAGCGTAAGGAAATGGAAACTTAAATATATCAGTATCAGAGCAACTAATAAAAAAAACAAAGGGATTCCCAAATAAAATGAAATCCCTACTTGTACATAAAATTTTTTATATCGATGACATTTCTGCATCCAAAGGTCACTTTGATATACGCTAGTCTCAATCATTGATAATGATGCATCACTAATGTAGATGCAATGTTGTCACTGCATTTCGACGCAGCAATATCTATAAAAGTAAAACAATATTCACGCTGCCGGTATACTCCAAGCCGCGAAGCGCTCTATTGGCAATTTTGCGTGGAACGTCGGTATACGATTTTTCTAAAAAACCTACATTTCTGCGTCAGCTATAAATAGGTATGGTTATATTCAGCGTGAGCGTCAACAAGGCAGTTTAACTACAGTTGTAGTTCTGCGTCAGTATAGATACTGACGCAACAATGTCAGCAGGATGTATATATATATATATATATATATATATATATATATATATATATATATATATATATATATATATATATATATATATATATATATATATATATATATATATATATATATATATATATATATATATATATATATATATATATATGTATATATATATATATATATATATATATATATATATATATATATATATATATATATGTATATATATATATATATATATATATATATATATATATATATATATATATATATATATATATATATATATATATATATAATATATATATATTCAAGTTGGAGATCCTCAAGAACAGTACCAATTTTGATAAAAAATAAACAATTTGGTTTTCATATTATTTAAAATCAAACTTTCACCTTTACTACCTCCGACAGAGGATGCAGCAAAACAACATATCAAAAAAGTCTACTTATAAGTCCAGCAGTGGAAAATTAATTTTCTAATCCCTCCTAAAATATCACGCAATCAGCAGCACCTGCAAACATCTTAAAAATCATATTTTGCTCCTGCAAAACAGGATGCAGCTCTCAACATCTAGAAAAAAAAGTGGCTCTAGTACTCCATGGCTTGGTGTTTGCAGTGAAAGTATTCACGTGCCTACCACTGAAAATGAAATCTCCGATATGCAAAATATAAATGAGAATTAAATTAATTTTTTTTATGTGTGAGTAAAGCAGATAATTTTTAACATTTAATTAAGGGTTTAAAAATACTGATAAATAACTCTTCATAAAATATTATTTATTTTAATTTTATCATTTTTTCTTAAATATCTGATATAAATCTTACCCAGAGTTTGACAAACCGAAATAAATAAATTTTTAATTTTGTTATGTATATTCATTTTATGTCACTAATGTATAAAAAATATCTTAAGAGCAATTATTATAATCCGGGAATTAAGTAATATTTCTACTTTTAGAAATTGAAGTTCACGATATCTTTGAAACTATGAAAAATACAAGATATTATTATTAAACCATTTTCGTAGCAAATTTAATTATCTGAAAAAAAATTTGTGTAAAAATGACGAAAATTGATATTTAAAAAGTCACAACGATTTAAAAAAAATGTTCCATTTAAATATCATAAATATTGTTTAAAAAATATAAATATTTGTTTGCCCCCTTCGAAACTTTTCTGATTTTAAATAATATGGAAAAACAAAATTATTAAAAAAAAAAAATCAAAATCGGAGCTGTTCTTTGAGGACTTCCAAATTTTGGCAGTTTTATGTACTCGTATTCATTGACGCTACTACTAAAACTTTAACAGTACGCGAAACTTTGGTTGTTAAATTTTTGATTACTTCTGATTGACAACTAAGGTGAAATTTATTAACATGTCAATAAATATCATTGGTGCAAGAAATAACTTTCTTCTGGTTCAAAAGCCAAACTTTTCGTGACCGTCTGAATGACTCATTAGAAACCAAGTTTTCAGACATGGCGCGGCGCTGCCATATTTACAAGTTTAATTATTTAATTTATTCATTTTATTAAGTTAAATGGCTTCAAGGAAATGATATAAATCGCACCAACCAACACGCGAACTCATGTTTCAGGTCAAGAGACAAACTGGATGGCACTTTCGGATGATTAATTAAATTGATAGAGCCGCCTAAATTGTTGCTGGACGTCAAATTGAGACAAAATTTGAAACTACTAAACACGCACTTTTATTTAAAGCTTGTATCTATCAGTAGCTAAAAAGATTCAACAGATGTTCATTCTCGTCATATCCGCGAATTTAAGTAACGTCGGGCTTGGTTAGTACTTTGACCCGGGGGCACGCAGAATATCCGGGGGGGCCCCCCAAAAACCAAGCCTATCTAAAAAGAGAACCGCATAAAAATTTTTTTTTATATTACTGCAATTTGGTCAATTTAAAGACACTGCTCAAAGGGGGCGGATTCAAAAAATTTTTACGGGGGGGCGGTCTTAGGCAGAATAACCGAGGGGTTTGATATTTGTATTCCCTCAACGTAGAAGTCGAAGTCGCGTGTTCGAGAATCCCCGTCTGGGTTGGCCACCCTCGTTCATTTGTAAATTGCAAATTCCCGGTATAATAAAGAAACACATTTCGCCTAGTTTTCAAAATCATAGAATGACTTACAATTTTGACAGTAGGTAAAAAAATAGCCCAGGGTCAAAATCTATATCATGCCGAAGGGCCCCCTTTATCTTAGGGGTCGTTGCCAAACCATCTCGAGGGTAGAATTTTATATTTTAACCACGGGGAATCTATAGAAAAATCTTTTCCCTAAGCACAAAATATTCTATGCATTTTTTTTTGTAAAATGCGTACTTCTCGAATTATTTCAATCGAAAGTCGAAGTTTTTTGTCGATAAAATCAACGTTTTTAATTGTTTTGCAAATAACTCGATAAGTATGCATTTTATCAAAAAAAAAAAACCGGTAAATAACAAAATTGTAGCTCTAAAAAAAAAAAATAAAATGTTTTTTTCTAACTGCTGTGGGACCACTTCAAACCAAGTTGTAATTTGTTAAATGTTAGCTGTTATTCATCAAACACAAACTTTCATAGTTTCAAAGGCAAACAACGCAAAATCTACGTATTTTTTGAGGAAACCCAATAATAACTTTCTTGAAGAATTTGCAAAGACCTGTCTTTTTATTAAAAAAAAAGGTATGTAAAATTTTTTGAGTGCAAAAATCTTAAAAAACAACCCAATTACCACTAATTAAATGAGTCATAAAAATTTTTTTTTAATTCTCTTTATTTATATCATAAATAAATTTTAAAATATTAACCGATTTAAATTGCTTAATTTTGACAAAAAAATACAGCTGCAAGTTAAAATCAAATTTTAGAATTTTAATAAAAAATGACCTTTTCTTTAAAATAACTCAAAACCTAAGGAAGATACGTAAAAATTACAAACATTTAGCATATTTTTTAATTTACTGTATGACGGAAATTAAGTGAGATATAAACGTTTATATAAAACGCGTGTGTATAGACAGGGACTACCTCCTCAACCTTTTAGATACTCCTTTAAAAAAGTAAGGGTTTTAAACAGTTTTAATATATATTATATCACTTATAGCTCTTTAAAAAAAACAACAAAATGGTTTTTAAAGAACTTTTTATCACAAAAACATAAGGAGTTATGCTTAAAAACAAATTTTTTGCGGCATTCTAAAAGCCCAAATACATTTTTTTTTGTAAATATCTTTTCATTTCAATACATTGTTTAATGTAATTGTACGTATTTTTTCTATTTTATCCATTAAATATAATTCTTTCAATTATATAGGGGTTACTTTAGTGTTGAATTACTTCATTATTTTAAATTAAACTTATTATTCAACACTTGAGTCAAGTTTTACTTGATTTAAAAAATTTAAAATTTAGTAAAAAGTTTTGAGTTTTAATAAGGGAATTGCATGGTTTTGAATCTGCGTTTCCTGGACTAGTATGCCTACGTATTATAGCGACCACATTATTTTTTACAAATAACTAATGCCTAGCCCAATGCAATAGGTAACATACAAAGTTTTTAATTCATAACCAACTAAGTACCGTAACAACAATTACGTTCTTCCATTTTTAATTCGTTTTTTTTTCCTTTTTTTTTTTTTGGCTGACAGAGGGCTCCAAATTTCCCCCTCTGAATCCGCCATTGTGATGCTAGCTCAGAGGGTTCAAATTGCATTTTTTACCTTAAAAAAAATCGTGAAAAAAATTTTTTTTTTTAAAAAAAAACTTAAAACTATTGATTTTTTGGAAGAAAAGTATGTTTAAAATTGATGATCTAATAAACTTTTAGTTTTTATATAATTTTTTGTAGCCTTTTTTGCTTTGAATTTAACTATTTAAATTTATAATAAGCAAAAAATCTAACAAGAGTCACAAAATGTAAAAAATAAACAATATGCTTTAAGTTAGTTCTATAAAAAAAAGGGTTTTATACATTTTATAAATAAAATAAGTATTAAAGGTGATATAAGCCAAAACAGTGATTTTGGCCCTTAAATATTTCGCTTAAACCAATATTTTTTTCTGGTACAAGTAAGTATACCTGCACCGATCCATTTAAAAATTAATTCAAAATGTTCTATGCATTAAATGAAACAAACTAACACACATGTGCCTCGAGGCAATGGGGGATAATCTGGTGGCACGGATCATTTATTTAATTTTTTTTAGTCCAATAACTACCCATTCCAATCTACTTGAAACTTTAACTAAAATAAAATTTAATCTTTATTTTATCTATCTGGGTGTTACCCGACAGGACGCTTAACATTTTTCGATCGCTTATGCTACTATGTGTATAGCTCTTCGTTTAAGGGTATATTTTTATTAAAGGATCAAAAGGCAAAATTTCTTACCAAAAAATTTACTTTGCTTTTTTAAAATTTTTATGTTGCTTTTTTTGTTATATTTTAAAAACCTTTCAACTTCAGCCGTTTCAAAATTTTAAAAATTAAAAGGAAAAAAAAGTATGATTTGTATAAACTTACAGATAATTTTGTCTTTTCCGTTACCAAAAATTACTAGCTATTTTAGTAAAGTTTATAAACTAGAAATTTAAAACGGGTTTTAAATTTAAAAAATTAAATAAGAACATGGAAACCAATCAGAAAAATTTAAAGTAAAATACAGTTTTTTAAACGATAAGCTTGAAATTCAGGCGTTTTTTTAAAAAATCTTTCTTTCACGTCGAATTTCAAAACAATAAGCACATAGTTAAAAAATAATAAATAACCTATAAATATAAAAAATAATCGATCTAACTTTCTTTCCAAAAAAGTAAGTCATCGTTTTTATATTAATATCCAGAGCTTTAAAGGTGGGTTTAGACCTGAGCCGTACGCAGTGAGCATCCATGCACGCATTCGTTTGCGTTTGCGAAAAGCGTTTAAATAGGTTTATGTATATTTCGACGCACAAGCTGATCCAGTTGTTCGCAGGAGGGTTTAAAATGGAAGACGACGATGGCCTGTGCATTTATTTTAATGTATAATTTGATAATGAAAAAAAGCTCAACGTAGAAACAGACAAAATATTTTATTACGTAACTTTCTATGCACCCTG
Source organism: Listronotus oregonensis (assembly GCA_019359885.1). Classification (NCBI taxonomy): domain Eukaryota; kingdom Metazoa; phylum Arthropoda; class Insecta; order Coleoptera; family Curculionidae; genus Listronotus; species Listronotus oregonensis. The sequence continues at coordinate 2,355 of JAHBCN010010256.1, read as the reverse complement.
CAGTACTGCACATAATAAAAACACACAAAAATTTCCATTTTTGGCAGGACACTAGTGAATTTATGATTTGACGTGTCACTGTTGTGTTCTGGTTTTATATTTTAAGTTACATCTGCAGGGTATGATAAGTTACTAATATGGAAACACATTTTAGCAGATAATTCTAAACTGTTGGCTGAAAAGAGCCCAAGCTTGCACATTGGGTACAACTCTTTGTGCTCCGCAAAATATCTAAAAAACATTTTTGTCTAAAATAATTAGGAGAGCCAATATTTTACTACTTGAAAATTTACAGGTATTTTCTTTGTCCGCCCGGCATGCAACACCCGATATACATATGCATGTACATACTTTTCCAGTTTCAATGCTGGCCCTAATTTTACTTTTTTCCGGGAAACGATCCTATAAGACTTTTATCTTTTTTTGTCTTCTGCACTATCTAAATTTGCAATATTTAAATTATTCACAAGTGCTTGCCAACATCTTGTTTTTTTTTTAAGTAATATTCTTGGTTCCCACATCCCAAAATTAAAAGTTTTCAATTCTTGTGGCAAAACTCTGGTGTTACTCCACTCCATTTTCAAATTAAAATAATTCGCCCGTTGAAGTACGTGCGTTCGTAGATACTTCCCAAAGTCCCAACCCCGTTCAAACTGGACGTTCGCGAACCAATTAATTCTTTTGAGCATCGCATCGGGACCGACAGCCGGCGGATCGCGCCGGGCTATTCGCGTATAAAAACACAGCGTGAGCGTCCGTCCGTTTCACTTGAGCATTCGCGGTGGATCGTCGTGCGTGCTCGGTTAAACGCACCTTAATAAATATGCGTAACGGACAAGACAAAAAATGGTAACAGACTTGACATAAAAACATTGTTTTCAAGTAATAAATTTTATTTATAGATTACAATTTTATAAAAAAGACTTTATTAAATCATCAATAATATAATCAAAATTGAAAATGTATTTTTTTACAGGCCAAATAAAAAAATTTAAATGGCTAAGAAAGTTTTTTTCGTTTCGGGTAAAAAATTCAAAATATGTCCTCATTAATAGCCTCCACTAACCCTGAAAAAAAACATAAGTCCAGAATAAATCTATTAAAGAGTATTTATTTAAAATTTACCTGGAAACCAATTGCTGTCAAAAAAACTTATTTAACTGGCCAACTGACGTCCTATCTTCATCAGGTTATTTTAAATCTTTGTGTATGTTAAAATTAATTCGTTTCATTAAAAAAATTTTACTATAATTATGTTTTAAAAAGAAAACACTTATTTAAAGAACTGGTAGAATCTTTGGATTGAATAAAAATACGTGAACTTCCCAAGGAACAGTGTAAGCAAATATCTAAAAAGGCATTCTGCACAACTGAGACTCCTAAGGTAGTATTCCTTTTGGTTGTCTTCGAGTTCCAAAGATTTTGGCCAGGAATTTTTATGATTTTTTTTTTTTTGCCTGATATTTTTCACTTTTAATTTCAAACAGTTTAATTTACAGATACCATCTAAGCTTTTATTAAATCGTTTTACTACAGCTAACCCATCTACTGGACCTTTCTCCAGATGCGTTAAAGTTTCAACTTACATCGTACCGGGAAAAAGGTTTTGAAGATTTTTCAGCCAAGTACAGATTAAATCTTTTTATTTTGTTTTTTTTAAATCTTTTAAATTTAACATCCTTGACATTTTTTCCAATTGATCCTTAAAGGCCACCAAATAACAATTGACTTTTGACATCTTGAGATATCTCACCCCCTTTAATATATTGTCACTTTCTAAAGGGAATTATTGGATCGCCTGACTTTCTTCAGTGTTTTCCGGTTTTATCTTTGTTATTCTTTTTTTTTGTATCCTTTCTATTTTTTCTGTTTTTTCCTTATCTCTTTTAATCTTTGTTTGCTTCTTGGCATTATTTAATTTACACGTAGTTTTCTAAGTTCTTTTTTAGAAATTCACTGTTATCCTTGGATTTTGTAGAAACATAGCAACAGGAGTATTAAAACCAAAAAAGTATTTGTGGATGTGGATATTTTTAAATTATCTAAAAGTTATCTGGAGTTTGCGGCTAAAAGTTTTAACGCTCCTGGAGTTTCGTCAATTGGAAGTTCTAATTTTAGGGTTTTTGGGGATATTTCTGGATACTTACATGTTTCTGGCATTTCAACAATTAAGTTATCGTCTGGAGAAAATGCCTTAGCAAATTTGTTTCTACGCTTTCGTTTTCTTGATCAATCGGGTGGTGTTTGATTTATAGCTTCCTGAAGAACTTTTTCTTGTTTCTTTAAATTCTTTGTATTCTCCTTTTCCGTTTTCTGATCCTTTTTTCATTTTTTATATTGGGTATCTTTCCTTTC
>JAHBCN010010255.1:0-32348 GCA_019359885.1 Listronotus oregonensis | reverse complement strand
AAAATATTCCTTTGCCATACCTCGAATGTCTTATTTGTTAAGATGTTCACCTTGTTGAAATCTCCAGAATTACTTTGTAACTTTGATAATGTATTACAAAGTTTGGTTCAAGACATAACAAATTGTGATATTAAATTAAATTCTTGGTTACAAAGCACTCTTCCAGTAAAATTGGGAGGTCTTGGAATGAGAGATACATCCACCCTGTATATTTCTGCCTTTTTAGGTTCAATCAATGACGTGTCAGGTTTACTTTCCAAAATTTTACCTTCCTATATTCTTGCGACAGTAGATAATGATTTCAGCAATTGTTTTGTAAAATGGTTATCTGTTTGCAATCTTCAAAATCAACCACAAGAATTACCAAAAAAACAGAAAGATTTTGACTTTTTTATTTGCCAAGCTCGTCACAAATATATTACAAACATGTGCCAGACAAGTGAAGATAAGGCACGTCTACTTGCTCTTCAGGCCCCTGAAAGTAATGCTTGGATTAACGCACTTCCATCTTCGTCCTTGGAAATTTGTTAGATAAAAAACTTTCCAAATTTCCATCGCTCTCAGACTTGGTCTGCCTGTGTGTGGAGAGCACACCTGCGTTTGCGGCGAAAATGCTGATATTTATGGCCTACATGGGTTAAGCTGCAAAAAAAGCGCAGGGCGTTCTTCTAGACACAGTCAGATAAATGACATTATCAAGAGAGCTCTGATTTCAGCTGAAAATCCTTCTGTGTTAGAGCCTCTTGGAGTTTGCAGAAGCGATGGAAAACGGGTAGATGGAATGACCTTAATTCCCTGGAAATATGGAAAACAATTACTTTGGGACGCTACTTGCAGCCATACCTTGCAAAATCCTATCTGGACAGAACTTCTAATTTTGTGAGGTGCGGCTGCTCGTATTGCCGAGAATAAAAAACATCTAAAATATAAAGAGCTTGAAGAACGCTTTATCTTCATACCTTTTGCTGTTGAAATTTTTGGTCCTTTGGGTGATGAGGCTAAGGGTTTTATTAATGAAATTTGCAAAAAAATAAATTGCAAAAAATCTAGAAGTTTCATTATCCAAAGAATTGGTTTAGCTGTGCAACGGGGTAATGCAGCATCAGTACTAGGTACAATCCAGGGAGACCTAGGACTTGATGAAGTTTATAATTTTTAAATATAGATTTAGTTCATTAATTTAATTTTAGAATATTCTTATTTGTATTTATAACTTAATAAACATCTTTTAAAAATTAAAAAAAAAAAAACAAGAAATGGACATTAGTAAAGTTTACATTTTTCTAGGAACTAACCAACAATGGTTAAAAAGATATCTGAGATTTTTATTTACCCTATAGCATCTGTTATTTACAATTATTTGCTAAAAAGTTTCAAGATTTTAATTTAAAAAAATGCTGTTTTAAATTTTATTATTTTTCCAAGGATTTCAGAAGAGACAGTCATTTACCTCTATTTGCCTCTATTAGCCAAATGTAATATTTCGTAACACAGCCTCTCATACTCAAGTCAACCATAGTTTAATTTGTATAACCCTAATTTTTCTCTTCACCTATTTTATCACTGGTATGTATTTAGCTAAATTAATATAGTTTCCACCAGCGTACTAGAGTACGTAAGCTTACTGCTTGTAGAGTCCGATTTGAAGAACAGGCCAGGAACGTCATACCAAAAGAGTCCGCGATTAAGCCTTTCTTCTCTCTACGCTCCACCCATACGTTGTTAAATTTGGAACAGAGCGACGAGAACGGGAATAATTTTAAAGTGAGAGAGAACAACGCATGCTGATGACGCTGGTCGCCTTTTCAACTTTAAATCGGACTTTACCAACATTTTTTTTTACATTGTCGGTATTCTTTTTTTCACAATCAATCCCACACACCAAAAATCTTATCCAGTAGACCAAAAAACCGGAACGAAATTATTTTCGAATACTCATCTTTTACCTTTGAGCGCCCAAGTTGTGCAGAAAAGAGTCATTTTTAACTTGCAAGTCCTACTTTTAAGAATAACCTTAACTAGCACAAACACATTACACCCTTGGCTATAGCATCTTCGAGAAAGCTTTGATTTCTCTTTTAAACCAGAAAGTATTTCTCTATTCTAATCTCTACATTCTTTAGGATAATAATGACGTTAGCATTCTTAATTATATTCATAAAGAGCCATTCGCCTTATTAATGGTCCCACTTTCACCAGAAAGCATCCTTTTCTTAGCCACAGACGAGCTGTAGGGATGTTGCTCTTTTATAGGTTTTTTTACGACTTCTGTACCAAGGAATAAGCGAATATTATTCCTTATCTAGCAGGTCCTAATAAGGCAACACAAAGTGCCATTCTCATGGATCCCTTTATATAGTTAACCTGTAAAAGCTCTGAAGTTCCCACTTTGTTGAATATCTAGAATCTAGACTGTAAAACCTCCTGCCTGCAAAGGTTTTCTTTTCCTCCAAACTGCATGTTTTATGTTCCTTGTTCATAAACTGCATCTCACCCCCACGCAACCTTAAACATAAGCCTTGATAAACTGTTGAAGGTTTAAAAAAATTTAAACTGAGTTAAAACAAATAAAATAAAAACAATGTTAAGGGACAAAAATTATACCTTTATTTTTTGGTAATTACTCATCCAAGGAAATTCAATCAGTATGCCTATGCGCCGGAAGTCTTTTGTAAACCTGCGACGACTCGCTGCAGGTAGCAGGTAGCCAAGAAGAACGCTGCTGCAGTGTTACCAGCTTGTGAAAAATTTCCCGGTTTTCGGAAATTTTCGAGAATTAAAGGGAAAACGCATTTTTTATAATAAAACTGTATTTTCCCAATTTTACCCATTTAGTTCAATCGATATATGCAAATTTTAAGAGCCTAATTTGATTTTTTATTTTTTTTTTTAATCCTTAAAATTATAACAGATACCATAGTAACTTTCGCTGTGTCATGATAATTCCCTATCAGTTTGTATATGGCTAGTGGTCCATGTCCTTAAAAACTAACAGTCTGTGCAATTTATTTTATAGCAAAAAGGAGTAATAGGTATTTTAGACAATTTTATGTTGGTACACCAGGGACCCGCGAAACAATTGAATGCGCTTAATTTTTAAATTTAAATCGCGAAAAATAAAAATAATTCATCCATGAACATTGAATGAATAAATTTAAAAAATCGATTTTCTTTAAAGATTTTGTAGACAACTTTTCAAGTAAAAAATACAAGTAAAAGAAAATATAAGTTTTTTCTCAGGAAAAAATAGTCATCATGCTCTAAAATTTATGTTTCATAAAAAATAAGTAAAGAAATACTAGAACTACATCGACACTACATTATACTCTTGATTATAGCACATAACAATGCGTGCATCTTCTCTCTTGCGCTGCCACTTACCTGGAGCGAGAATCGTTCATTGAAATCATGGCAACCTCTGTTTGCGGCCATTTTCCAACTGGCAACCATGGATTTTTGTAATTGGTTTATATAAAACTTCAATTTTGTATTAAAAATAAAAAAAACAGGTAAGTGTAAACAATTAACACTGACATACCTGTTTACAGCTGGCAACCCTAAAGATGCGGCTGACTGAGAGCTGGCAACCATTTCTTTTTTAATTTGTGACATTATTATCTTTCAAATATCGTAAAATTCATTAAAAAACATATAGTTGCAAGTTATGCTAGCAAATTAATCATACTAAAATTAATTACAGATAATTGCGGCTAATTTTTTATAGGCAACCTATCCCTAATCCATTGCATACTTCCTTAACATTCATTTAGAATTGGTTGTATCAAAAAAAAAACAGATACCTGCAGAATCGGCAGTGGGATCTTAGACTATAATGATGTTATTTATTATTTATATTTTAAAAAATAATAATTTTCTTTTAGATAAAAGTTTCCGAAATTAGTACGTCAATGACATTTTTTTTCTTCTTTTGCTTAAAACCGTCCTTTTATTTCATACATCCATCATATGTCACTTGTTCTATTAGCAGATTATCTGCTGAGAGATCACGTGACAAGAATCGGCTCTCCTCCAAGATGTTAACAAAAAACTTGCCCAATATAGATTTTTGTATTAAACGATATAATAACATCAAACGATTTGCTAAAAAATTGCTTTTCTTATGATTTGTGATTATTTAGAACTTGAAACAGAAATCGTGGGAAAAAAGGGAAATTTTAATGTCACGGTTGAAAATTTTATTTTAAAAGGTTGGCAACACTGCACTGCTGGCGCGTAACAGTGGCCTACATCCTGCTAAAGCGCGATTTCCGTGTTGTCCCTGCTGCCGGTAAAAACACAGCCGGTGGATAGGTTTCGGACGACGACGTTGCCAGCTACTCATAAAAGGTAGAAAACATGTCGTTTTTTTACTGAATGTACTTACTAAATGGGTATCATTTTGCCTAAGTTCCAATATGAAAATGTTTTGCTCCGTTTGCCAAAAACCGTTCCTATTTTATCCATCTGCTCGTTACATTTTTTGTAAACGGTGCGCAGTTGTAATTTGCCAAATTAAAGCGATCTTGAAATATCGGTGAACGGCATAAACAAAGATAAAGACCATTAAAGAGACATTGCTCTGAATTTCCAATAGTTTTTAAGTTATTTTAAGATATATTCATATTACTTTATTTATTTAACATAACAATATGGTTTTTTATTCATATATAAACAAATATTTAAAGTTTTCATGGCACATATATGTTTTAATATTAAATTAAGGATATATTTTTTAAATAAAAATACATTTTTTATATGATATATAAAAATGATCTAATATAGATAAAAGAATAATCGGCAAAAATTGATGGAAAGTTATGTAATACAAAAACTCATATCTCTTAAATTTTAATAAAAATACTTTGGGCAAGGCTTATTTTAAAGTTTTTGACGTCAGCTTTCTTTTTATGCTATGCCTGTTTGCTCGAGAAAAAAGTTGTGGACAAGAATCTAAAAAAAATAATAAAAGTACGTTTCTTTGTTTCTCTTTTTAATTCGTTTTTTAAAATTTATTATTATTATTAACTTATTTTTAAGCTATCATTTCTTCGACAGACACATTTGTGGCCGCTAAAAGGGCATGTATCTTTAGATATATTTCTCTCCTTTCATTCTGTATATTATGTACGTATCCCAGATCAAACCCTCTTTAGAATATTGTTCTCTTGTCTGGGGACTCGCGTCCCCCACAATTCTTAGCATTCTAGATCCCAATCATAGAAGAGCTGTTCGCCACCGATGGGCTGTAGGGTATTTTCACGGCTTCTGCTCTGAGGAGTTGACCAGTATAAATTCTTCTCTGGCGGCTTCTAACAGAGCAACACGTAGTGACACTTTTATGCATTTTATTACATGAACTTGAGGTACCCTGAACTACCCACTTTGTTCTTTTCTTTCTTTCTCTAGGGTGTCCAGAGTATGAAACCTACTACCCACAGATGTTTTCCCTTCTCTTTCAAATCTTTAAATATTTAAGTGCCGTGTGAATAAACTTCCTCTTACGACACTTAAGAAACCCACAGTACGTTAGCACTTAAGACTTCAGCCTTTAGATTCCCAAAAAATAAAAAAAAAAAAAGCCAATTTATGCAGTATTAGATTATACATTTTTTCAGTCTTATATTATTAAATCAGATAAATTTTAAATATTGTTCTATTGTTGATAATTTGTTTATAAAACTTTTCCCCGATGGTTGGGGTAATTTATTTGTTTGAATTAAAAATTTTGTTCAATAAAAAGTAATAATATAAAACTAACGAGGACCTAAATAACTTGATTTAAATAAACTCTATACCAAATTTTTCCCTCTCTTCAAATCTTTAAATATTGTGCGTGTGAAAAACTTCCTTTGCATAAGAAACCCACAGACGTTAGCACTTGCTTCACCGTGGCTGTCCCAAATAACTAGGCTGCCTTTAAAAAAGCCTTACCGCAGTTAATTATACATTCAGTCTTAAAAAAAAAGTATCTAATTGATAATTGTTTACAAACCGTTGATTTTTGAACGCTACGGCCTGTAACTTTGTATAAACACGGATCCTCGTTTTACACCTTTTTATTAGCAATCCGGTTCACAAACGTTTCTATGGTAACAACAATGCAACGTAACTTAGTCGTTAATGTCAAAAACTGAATGCTTCGAAAGTCGATTATACACTGGCCCTTGTGGAGTTTTCTCTCGCCATTTATACTAATGTGAAAAAGAATGGTAAAGTTTGGAATTAGCTGGGAGAATTATTTTAACACAGGATGCAAGAAAAGTGCAAAATGGATAACCAGAGCGCCCTGAGAACACTTTACAATGGCCGTTGGATTGGCGAAAAAGGATAAAGTAATTTATTGTAATAAATTATTAACCTAAATTAAATAATTCTATGTTCTCAAATTTTAATGAACTAAACAACCGGGCAAAAATGTATTTATGTTTTACCTATCTATTATTGATCTATAATACCTTAGAAACGGAATATGTTATGATAGCAATAATACCTGCTATCACACCTAGGGCATTATAAGCGGGCATTATGATAATGCCCGCTTATAATGCCCTAATGCGCTAATATGGAAATTTTATTGCTTATCCAATTTTATTTCTCTCACAATAAAGATCAAGTTTATACAAAAAAATATTTTTTTCTTTAAATAATACTAAAAATTAAACTTTATTTCCAAAATAAAAATTACAATTTTGAAATGTCCCGGAAAATGTAGCTGATCCCACAATAGAATGGTCGATGGTATTGCGAAATGTCTATATTTTCATAGACCATCAACGTAGACCTTAGGGTGGAATACTTGGTCCAGAGAGAGTTCGGACTGTATTTTTCCGACTAAAAATAATAAAGTTTGTTAAACATATGTATTAAAATAAAATCAATAACTTACCAGTTCCTGGGAAATATGCCATTAAAACGTTTTCGGTTATTTGAAGAATTGCGTTCGCATCTTTCCAAAACCAAATATGCCATGCTCCCGATCATACTGTTGCCTTGATTTAACTGGCAAAAGATTTTCGGTCGCTTTTATGGCCTTTTCTCTTTTATTTTGTGGAATTTCTTCCATTTTGAGCAAATCGTTAAATAAAAATGCCAACTGACTAACTGACAGAAACATCAAAGTCAAACTTAACACCAGTCATTATCTACTTACGTATACAGGTACAGGTGCAACTTATTTTTTATATTGCGAATAAATAATGTAATTAGTCATTGAAAAACTTTTTGGTAAAACATAAAGCATTGTATGCACCACGGGCTTACTGGACTATAATGCCCATCAGGTCGAAATCTAGCCCTCGGGCTATTTCGACCTTCAGGGCATTATAGTCCCAGTAACCTTGTATTTAGCTATTATTTTTTCATCTATTATTGATCTATAATCCTTTAGAAAGGAATATGTTATGATAGCAATAATCCAGACACCCTGGGGGTTATAACGGCATTATGATAATGCCCCTTATAATGCCCTAAGCGCAATATGGAAAAATTTTTTTGTTTCCAATTTTACTTTCCAAATAAAGATCAATTTATCAAAAAATAATTTTTTCTTTAAACAAATTTAAAAATTAAATTTATTTCCAAAATAAAAATTAACAATTTGAAAGTCCCGGAAAATGTAGGTCCCACTATAGAATGGTCGGTGTTTTTTGTGATGGTAGCAACGGTGGTAGCATTAACCCCTTTTTGTATAGAAGAACAATCCTTAAAGAATTTTCAAAGTATACGGAATTAACCTGGAATTAACTGAATTCAATCATTTTGGACTTTGTTTTTTTGGGTTTAAATACTTTCTTCTATATATCCCTTCAGCTACTGAAGAGTTTTCCATTTCCCATTGTTTTAGGTTTAAACGAAGCACCTGCCTCAACAAGTAAAGTTGACGATGTGCAAAAAGTGGCCGGAAGCTTCTGGGGATTATCCAGTTTTAAAAATTTTTCATCAATGTTGGGACGCTTCCTATGGTATTTTTTCCATTTGTCTTCATCGACCCTTTCTATAGGAAGAAAGAATTTCGCTCCTTTATTCCAGCCGGTCTTAATGTTGTGCTTTTATTAAATTTAAAGCGCCTAAATCTTCTTCAATGATGGTAAAACTTTTAAGTTGAAGTTTTAGTTTCTGGACCAAACCAAGACTGTTCCTCTATCTTAAAAGTCAAGGTCATTTTGCCCAAACCATCTCGTCTTAAACCTCCAAAACCCCATTACCAATATGACTTTGTGTACCAAGAGATATCATCAGACCCTTTTAATAAATTTTAATATTTTTTCTCCTTCCGAAACTTTAGATTTTTTTCGACGTATCCTTTCGATTAATTTTTTGTATAGACGATGGATTGGAAATTCTAATTTTCGACCATCAAAGACCTTATGGTGGAAATTGGTCCAGAGGAGTTCGACTGTATTTTTCCGAAAAAAATAAAAATTTTTAAACATTGAAAAAAATAAAATCAAAAACCCAGTTCCGGAATTTCATTAAAACGTTTTTCGGTTATTTGAAGAATTGCGTTCGCATTTTTCCCAAAATCCCAAAATATCCATCCCCCCCGACATACTTTTGCCTTGATTTAACTGGCAAAGATTTTGGCGTTTTTTATGGTTTTTTTTATATTTTGGGGAAATTTTCTTCCATTTTGAGAAATCGTTAAAAAAAAAATGCCAACTGACTAACTGACAGAAAATCAAACAAACTTAACACCAGTCATTATCTACTTACGTATACAGGTACAGGTGCAACTTATTTTTTATATTGCGAATAAATAATGTAATTAGTCATTGAAAATTTTTTTTGGGTAAAAAAAAAGAAGAGAACGTTTTTGGATAAAACCATCAGGTCGAAATCTAGGGGGGAATTGCCGGCCTTTTCCCCAAAACCCCAAAAAAATGCTTTTCTCTTTTAATTTTTCCCTTTTTTTTTTTTTTGCAAAAGTTGGTCTTTTTCCTTTTTTTTTTTTGGAAAAAAAAATTTTTAATTTAAATTGTTAAATAGAAAAAAACGGGGTAATTTGACGGAAACCCCTTTTTCCAAATTTTCAACCTTCCACCATCCTATTCATTAAACGTTAAGGGGGGGAAAAAGAAAAGGGGCAACTTAAATTTTTTAATTCCCCGAATAAATAAAATGAATTAGCATTAAAAATTTTGGAAAAATTTAAAATTTTTTTTAAAAATTTGCAAAAAAACGTTTCTGAAACTATAAATGCCCAACAAGGTTAAAGCAAAATTTTGGTAAAAAGAACAGGATCATCAGTCAGACTGATTAAGGAAAGCCATAATATTTATATTTTTGGTTTTTTAAAAAAATGTTAAATAGCCATAGAGCGTATTTTTTCCTTAAAATCCTGAAAAAACTAGAGAAAGTGAATTAAATTAAAATCAATTATCAGAATTCATATAAAAAAATTGTTATTTAAATTAGAAAATAGAAAAATAGTACGAATATTAAATTTATTACCTATTTATTGAATTTTACTTGATAAGCCAGGAATATATGGTGAAAACAAATTTGTGATACCTAGCTCTATTGTGATTTTGTCTTAAATTGGGTTATTCATGTCTTAGTCAACGTCCGGATCTGGCACGAGTCGCCAGATGTATTTTATTTATGTTGATATTAAAGTTTTGCCGACTTAATAAAAAAATTCTTACTTGATGCACATTACTATACACCATTTAACATTTTTTTTTTCGTGGGTTAGTGATGACAAAAAGACCGCCAAAATAGTTTTTTCTTGGTCTTGCAAGCCTGGGCTTGGTCTTGGTCTTGCAAACCGAAGGCTTGGTCTTGGTCTTGGTCTTGCTGCAAGAGTCTTGCTGATCTTTTCTTTTTTTTGGGAGTAATAATTTAAACTAACAATTTTTAATTAAAAAATTTTTTTTAAAACTTAATAAAAATAAAAAATAAACTTATTTTTTTCTTTAAAATTTTAAAATATAATATTAACATTACACGTACATTCGATTAAAGAATATTTTAAATGTAAAGGATTATTTTAAAAAATCCCTTTTTAAATTGAGACAACCCGTTTTTTTCATTTTATATAGAAAATTCAATGATAAGAATTATTTATTTATTATTTTTTTAAGAAGCATATAAAACTAAAGCAAATAAAAACGGGTACTGTGTGAGCACAAAAAAAAACTGTTTTTAAAATAGATTTAAATTTCCAAAAATGATTCGATATATGAAAATTGGGTTTTTGATTAAAAAAAAAATTTTTAAGAGACTTTTAGTTCATAGAAACGATTTATTTTTAAAATTTTTTTAAATTTCGTACAAAGGTTGTACAAAACTTTATAAATATCCATAAATACAACGTGGCCCAATAGTTTGACAAAGCAAAACAAAAAATTTTAGAAAAAAGAGCTTAAATATGAAATTATTTTTTTTTCCAGAATTTTCCAAAGAATTCCCGCCCCTTAAAAAAACCCATTTTTTTTAGCTTTTAACCAAAATAAAAAATTTAAAAAGGGAAAAAACCTTTAGAAAAACGCCACCCTGTATATTATCAAATAGTTAAATTGTCATTTAGGAACAATGGACGTAGATGATTTTTAAATATTATTTATGTTTTTCCTATCTATTATTGATCTATAATATTGAAACGGGGGAAAAAAAATGTTAAAGGGAAAAAGGGGGAAATAATGCCCCTTTTAAAGTAATTTATGGAAATTTTATTGCTTATCCAATTTTTTTTCCCCCCAAATAAAGATAAGTTTATACAAAAAAAAATTTTTTTTTAAACAATATAAAAATTAAAATTTTTTTCCCAAAAAAAAATTACAATTTTGAAATGTCCCGGAAAAAGCTAATCCCACTATAGAATGGTCGGTGTTTTTTTTGGGGATGGGTAACGCTATTTTGTATAGGAAAAACAGTCCATTGAATTTTCAATAGTCGATACGGAATTAACCTCGGAATTAACTGAATTGGCAATCATTTTGGCTACTTTGTTTTTGGATGAAATACTTTCTTCTATATATCCTTCAGCTACTGAAGAGCTTTTCCATTTCCCATGTTGTTTTAGCGTTTCAAACGAAGCACCTGCCTCAACAAGTAAGTTGACGATGCGACGCAAACAGTGGCCGGTTAAGCTTCTGCATTATCCAGTTTTAAAAATTTTGCGATCAATGTTGGGACGCTTCCTATGGTATTGTTTCCAATGGTTGTACTGTACATCGACCCTTTCTATAGGTAAGAAAGAATCTTCGCCCTTTATTCCAGCTGATCAATGTTGTGTACTTTTTATTAAATTTAAAGCGCTTAAATCTTCTTCAATGATAGTAAACTTTTTGAAGTTGAAGTTTTAGTTTTGGTACCATTATAACCAAGACTGTTCCTCTATCTTCAATGTCATCAATGGTCATTTTGACCAACTCATCTCGTCTTAAACCTCCAAAAACACCCATTACCAATATGACTTTGTGTACCAAGTAGATATCATCAGGAGCCTTCTTAATAAATTTTAATATTTGTTCTCCTTCCAAAACTTTAGACTTCTTCGGGACGTATCCTTTCGACTTAACTTTTAAAAAAGTATGAGACGATGGTATTGCCAAATGTCTATATTTTCATGACCATCAACGTAGACCTTAGGGTGGAATACTTGGTCCAGAGAGATTCGACTCGTATTTTTCCGACTAAAAATAATAAAGTTTGTTAAACATATGTATTAAAATAAAAATCAATAACACCAGTTCTTGGAAATATGCCATTAAAACGTTTTCGGTTATTTGAAGAATTGCGTTCGCATCTTTCCAAATACCAATATGCCATACTCCGATCATACTGTTGCCTTGATTTAACTGGCAAAGATTTTCGGTCGCTTTTATGGCCTTTTCTCTTATATTTTGTGGAATTTCTTCCATTTTGAGCAAATCGTTACATAAAAAATGCCAACTGACTAACTGACAGAAACATCAAAGTCAAACTTAACACCAGTCATTATCTACTTACGTATACAGGTACAGGTGCAACTTATTTTTTATATTGCGAATAAATAATGTAATTAGTCATTGAAAAACTCTTTTTGGGTAAAACATAAAGCATTGTATGCACCATGAGCTTTACGGGACTATAATGCCCATCAGGTCGAAATCTAGCCCTCGGGCCAGAGGCGCTCGGGCTATTTCACCTTCAGGCATATAGTCCCAGTAACGCCCTTGATACATAAATAGCTATTTCGGTTTGATAAAAATGACGATTATTCTTTTGGCATTGTTTTGACTTTTTCGTCTAAAAGTAATATTTATATTCCATTTATATAAAAAGTATTCCTATATGACATGCCAAATATATTTTTATTAATCCATCAATAATTAAAAAAAAAAAACATAAAGATTATAAAAGTAATTTTCAGCTTCTATAACTTTTGTACCCTCTGATTTTTTTCTGTCGTGAACGGTTTTGGATATTTTAAGCTTTGTCGGACCATTAAGTCAACATCTTATTATTTCGAATCGATATCGATTTAATTATTATTTTATTAAAAAACCTGTTACTCATTGAATAATCACCTTTTTTGGCAGTTTTCGACAAAATTTTTTGTCATATCTATATAAAATACCTTTATATATTGAATATAAAAATTGAATATTATAATATTAAAAAAATGTCGCAGAAGTGCAAGAGTCTTGCAGGTCGGTTTTGGTCTTGCGTAGTCTTGCACTCCTCGGTCTTGGTCTTGGTCTTGGTTCTTTGCATACCCCGGTCTTGGTCTTGGTCTTGCCGGTCTGACTATCGGCCCTTTTTGGCTTTCCGCAAGATCAAGACCAAACCGCAAGACCAAGTTTTCCCCCTCATCACTATAAGCGCTCTCATCAAATCAAAAGTGTATTTTAGGACTGGGTGTTTAACAAAAAGTGTGAAATAGTGTAAAATATTTTTAAATAACAAAAAACCTACTATATTGGGTAGTAAGGGTTTTTTGACTTATAAGGAAATCACGCAAAACCAGTTTCTTAAAATAGAAAAGAATTATTAACCAATAACACAGACCCACAAAAAAAATCGGTGTGTGCTGGGTGCCGGACTAAGATTTTCTGGCGTTTTTTTCATCGAACACGAATCTGAAGTTAAAATTGGGGGTCAAACAGCAAAAAATTGAGAGAACCCCAAAAAACCCATACGGTAAATTAACCGGCAGAAACCTGCTACCACGGAATGTTTGGACTACGACTATATAAACTATAAAAGATACAAAAAATAAAGAGCTTTTTAAATTGTCTATAAAAAAGTTATATAAACATTTTTAAAAGAGGAGATATAACCGAAAATGTAATTTTTACAGAAAATTTCAGTCTAAAATAGAAAAAAATATATTTTGTTTTTGTTGATGTAATTTTTTTTTTTTTTTTTAGTAATAAATCATTTATTATATTCATTTAAATTACAAATCACTTAACATTTGCAGACAAAATCGAAAATAAAAAAACTATTTTTTTCCCTTATAACTCGAAAAATATTGCATTTAGATAAAAAAGTTATATAACTTAAATTAAAGGTCTTGTTAAAATACATTGTTTATGTCATATAAAGTTTTGTGTATCTTTTATAGTTTTTAAGATACTGACGTTTAAATTAAAAAAAAAATCGTTAATATCTGAAATTACGCCCTTTCTAGATTATTTGCTATTTGACCCCCAATTTTGACTTCAGATTCGTGTTTAGTGGAAAAAAATACTCCAGAAAATTCTAGTCTGACACCCAGCACACACCACCATGAGTATTAATATTATATACTGTAAACGAAATGGTCATTTTCTTTTCAAAAGCAGGACAAATGGTGACGCACCAGCGAAATTCGGTGTATCGATGCGATGTTGTTTCCGATTGCAAGCCTACAGGAGATAACGTTTTTCGGTAACTATTTTTCACTTAAATAACATAAATTATACACTATTTTAAAGGTAAGGAATGATCTATGCTACTGTAATGAATTTTTGAAATATGAGTCCAGTTAAGAAAAAATAGTATCTAAAACATAACCGATTTTAGGTACTTTCACCCAGAAATATTAAAACTAAACAAATTTAAAAAACTATTACGCAGGAGCTAGATTTATGTTCTTTCTATAGTTTTTTAAAAATTGTCGATAACTTATAATGTTTGAGAAAAAACTATGCCCCAAACCCCAAATTGGATCCAATTTTCGCGGCGCGAATGGACTCTTAAAGGAAATTTGTAATTAAATTAACTAAAATATTAGTGAACGTTATTGGAACCTTAAGTTTTTAAATTTGGTGTATTAAGGCCAAGTTCCTCACTGTCATATTTTTGCTGCACGTGACATAAAAATCTGCTCACTGCGCTCTCATCCGAGATTTAATATTGGAACTTGACCTTACTTACTTTCTTTCTTTGTTTATTTGATCTTATCCAGATATTCTCATTTTTTGGTTTAAACTATTATTAGCAACCTTAAGGTTTTTTAGTCTGTTTTTTCAACACCGAAAGTAATTTCGACTTGAATTACTAAAATGCAAGGTATAAGGGGCGATACCTATCTGGGCACAGTGGGCAGGTATAAGGAGCTATTATAACCTAACTGGACACAGAACTTGACAGGTACTTTGTTATCATAGCATATCTTTGCACAGCAGATAAATAATAAATAATAATAGCGGATTTTCCGGTAGACATAGACCATCTGTAAATAATATCAAAGATAATACTACTACGAATAGATGGTTCTTTTAAAAATGGGCGTTTTGAATCAGTTGGGAAGATATCAATGTTGTAAATGCGAATAAAATTAAGTCGGTAACCCCTGCCCCAGCG
This sequence comes from Listronotus oregonensis, assembly GCA_019359885.1. NCBI lineage: Eukaryota > Metazoa > Arthropoda > Insecta > Coleoptera > Curculionidae > Listronotus > Listronotus oregonensis. Next base: position 17,573 of record JAHBCN010010255.1, on the reverse strand, counting down.
AAACAAACCGTGCGATATGCCAATGTCTGTCGCTTGTCCCCTATTCGGAACACGAAGTAGCGAAAGGGGGCCTAAACGGATTGTGTTTTTTTAGTAGCGTTTCATCACGCCAATAGTGTTGGCCTGCCGGCAACACTGTTTAACTTTCGTTCAAGGATAGCGCGAAAATCTCTCGATGGACATCGGCTCGCGTTAGCCAAAGTCCATTAGGGGTATCAAAAATATAGCATTGAATGGTTCATCTTATCCGTAGTAGTATTATCTTTGATAATATTAAACACATATAATGAAAATACCGAGAAAAATACATAAAAAAATTACGAAAACTAACCAATAAATTGCAGCACATACTTTTTAAGAATATTTATAACGGTGTTTTCTTGTTTCGTACACTCGCGTTTCGTTCACTTCAGAAATTTACCTGAAATATTCTCGTTTCGTACCCCGAATTATTTAATCAATTTTATGCTTCTCGTTTCGCACATCGAGCATGGTGATGACCCAATAACCAATCAAACAGATACCATATTGAAAATTATAAAAATTGTGTTAATAACTTCTACATAGGAATAATTTAGACAAATTTAAAAGCCCTTAGTTCTGGTCGGTCATGGTTAGTTAAACTGTTGTGCTGTGTTGTGCTCAAATTGTTCCATCATGTGCCGTTAATAAAAATTCTGAAAAATTATTATGAACTTTTTTTTTAGAAAAAAAAAACAGATTTTCATGTCATGTTGGCACTGCCACTTTGCACCATATTAAATCAAACCGTTGTGCTGAGTATTGCTATCATGTACCGTAAATATAAATTTGGAATTGTTTTTAGAAATATTTTTTGTTTTTTGTAAAAAAAATCAGTTTTGTAGTTAAGGGTTATAAAGGGACATTTGGCTATTGATTTTTAACCGAATGTTCGGTGTATTGTTTAGAACGGATTTCTAGATATTTTGAGCTAAAAATTTAATGGGTTATTTAAAGTAAAGTTAGAAAGGGCAGAAACTATTTTTCGTTTTGATTTATAACGAAAACACAGTTGATAGGTATGTTTATTTCTCTATCTGTTTTATTCCCCTTTTTTATTATATTGTTACGTATCCGTAGAATATGAAAAAAATGATGTTTTTAATTCTTATTTTTTAACCCTGCAACAGCAAAGCACCAAAGTCGAGCCTCTAAAAAAACGTTTATCCACTGCAGACGCTGAATTGACAAGTAAGAAACAAAAAAAAATAAATGGCTTCTTAGAACAAAATATTTTTAGTGTAAATTTATCACCTTTACTAAAGCATTCAAAAAAGAAAAAAAGGGCGGTTACTTGAATATTTATTGGCTAAATTATAGTAAATTAGCATAATAATCAATATATCAATAAACGAAATGCAACAAGGTTTTATAAAATCGGTCCAGTAGTTTTAAAAATTAACTGTCCACAATGTAAAAAAAAATCATTTTGAGGAAAACTCGTTTCAAGTATGCATAAGCTACTGCGCGCTGCTGAGAACGCGCATACATGTTTTAACTCAATATAATAGCCAAATGTCCTTTTAACTGATTTTTCTTAACAAGAAAAAAATAATTCTTAAACTAAGTTTCAAATTTTTGTTTACGGTACATGATAGGAATACGCAGCACAAAGATTTGATTCAATATAGTGCAAAGTAACATTGCTAAGTAGGTACGAAAAACTACCCCTATTTTGTTTGTTTTATATCTCAGGAAAAAATTCATAAAAAAGTTTTTGTTAACGGCACAGGATAGCACAAAGACATCACAAAAAAAATCATTTTCCAAAAAGACAGTACTAAGTATATGGACATGGTTATTAACCCTTTATTTAAGGGATATATAGCTTCTAGAACAATAAATTTTGCTTTTTACCAAACTTTATAACCAGAAAAACATTTATACCTTGCATTTTAATAATTCCACTTAAACTTACAGGTGTTTAAAAATCAGGCTAATTGTGCGGTCATTTTTATAAAACGATCAATTATCTTTAAAATCTACTATCATAGTAGTAAACGTAAAATATTAATTTTGACTTTTTACTAAATACATATTCAAAAGAAATTTATTTTAAAAAGTTATTGATGCCTATAATTATTTAGTATAGTCCAACTGATTTAAGTCGCTTTAAATACAACATCTGTTTCGCATAACCTGCCATAAGATAATTTAGGATTGTCATTGCCGCACATGCTAAGATGGCACAGATGTCATCTTTTAATAGATCGTAAACTTAATGGATTTTTGAAGATTATGAGAGTGATAGATGTAACTTATGAAAAATGAGTTTTGTGATGGTCATAATTTAAAACAAAAATAGGAGTAGAAGCTGATTTGGCTATAGACTTTCCGAAAAACCAATTAGAACCAAAATATTTGGTAACAAAAGAAAACAAGAATCTTGTTATAAATATTTCGGTAGCATGAGCAAATAACATATTATAAAAGGCCTTAAGAGCAATAAAGAAAGGGGAATACTTACAAAAAACTGTAGACTTTTTAAAACCAACATAATATATCAAATTTAGTATAGATCCAAGCGAAAAATTTTAAAAACGAGTCGTAAAAATATTTAAAAACTGTAAAAGTATTTTTTCAGAAAGTTTTATTTTTCCTTAAGATTATTAAGCGGTGCCCTCAAAGCTGTATTTCTTTCCTTTTTTTTCATATTCAATCCGACAGAACTTAGGGAACTAACAGTGTAAATTAAGGCATGGCGGCCGGCGTGTGTTTGCTTGATCTGTGAGCGTGAAGTAAAAAGATTATCAGGCTTATAGAGTGCCGTTTCATGTTGCTCTGGTTGCATAAGGGTTGTTCGCTGGCGCTTTCTAAGGAGGAATTAAGACAAAACTGCAGTTAAAGCTCTGAAAACTAAGTCTCATAATTGGGAATGTTCATCCTGTAAAAAAGTTGAGGAGGAGAATGGTCGGATTAGGTAGTGACTCTCTACCACCTGTAATGGCAGTGTAGGCGAAAAAACGCGGATTTAAGGTGAAAACAAGCGGCTTGTTCTGGTCTTTAACTCCTGGACCTAGTAAGTATACGACAACGGTTCAGTAACGACAAACTGAAAGTGAGGTAACAATAAAATCAAAATATCTACCTTGCTTAAGAAAACAAATGCCAGTAATAAGGACGTTATTTCTGCGGTTTCTCTCATAGTAAATCTCCTTCTTGAACAAAAAATAATATCCAGGCAGTATTGGACGACTTTATGGTATCTCTACAGCAAGCAAGGGATGAAAAAGAATCAGAATCCTTGAAAGTGAGGTTGCAAAGTTGAAGAGCAAACTTGATTTAATGATTGATGGCAACTCAATAGTACAAGTCAACCAATTGAGAAAGACACCGAGGTTACAGCTAGATCGAAGAATATTATGATTTTTAATATTTTGGAGAGCAAGTCTAAAACAAATCCGAAAGAATAAACATGATAAAGAACATGTTTCAGAAATTTTGAGAAGTTGGAGATTTCCATTCCCGATTTTAGGGTTGTATGGTGGGAAAGAGCAATACCAAACCCAGACCTGTCAAAGTACCTGTGGTGATCTACACAGTAACGGGAGTGCCTTAGAAAGAGACATAGGCTTAAATCAACAAACATTTATGTTAAGGCCGACCTTACAGTAGAATGCAGCGCAAGTTTATTAAGGAGTTTATCAAGAGTTAAATGAAAGGTCAAGTAAATGGTGAGGAAAACCTGGTAATACGATACAAGAATGGTACTCCATATATAATAAAGGTGCTGTTCGAGCTACAAATAATAGGTCCAATTCTGATCCAAAAACGATTAAACTCCAGACGCTTGGCAGTTGATCACTTGGCATTGCGTTTATCAGAATGTGCGTGGTTAAGCGAACTAAACTAAAGGAAATATTTTTGTATCCTCTTCATCAGCGCATGATGTCATCTTGTTGACGGAAAGCTGGTCACCCAGATATTACTGACACTGAAGTTTTCTGTGATTCGTATAGAATTTACCGTAGAGACAGAGATAGTATTTCAAGTGATAAAAGCGTGGAGGTGGAAGTTATAGCTGTATAAGATGTTTGATTCATGTGTCATACCATTGGAAAACTCTAATGTGGAACATATTTTTGTTAAAGCAGATGGGTCATGATGGCATATTTTTGGCTGTAAGCATTGCCACCTCGTTCAGTTTTGGAGGTTTATGAAAATCATATTCAGGCTGTGAAACTTGTTCTTAAAAATATGGTAATGATCACAATATCATTATAATTGGCGATTGTAACCCTCCAGGACTGACATGGGATTGTGATACTTTAGTGGCTAAAAATGTTGGGTATGATACTGAAACTATAATTCAGATAAAATATCTTATTTAGGTTTATGTCAATATAACTATATTTGCACAATAGCAACTCAATGCTTTTCTAGTAATTATCAAATATCTCCAGGTGATCCTATGGTACCATGTGATAATTATCATCCTCCCCTAGAATCTGTCCTATCTTTTGAATCACAGTCTGTTAAGCGCAAAGATGAATATCGTTATAATTTTAATAAAAGTTAACTATGGTGCTATGAATAATTATTTGCTGGGACTAAACTGATTAATTTGTATTGTTTGGATAATGTTTATTTATTACCATTGCTGAGATGAATTTTTATAGAGTTTGTTTCAGGCAGCAGACTTGTTTGTGCCAAAATATGTAGTAAAGAGATCAAATTTTCCTGCTTGTCTAGTTGCCCGGAATTAAAACAGAAAGTAATAGCAAAGAAAGTTGCACATAAAAATATAAAACAACAAATGAGCACCAATACTATGCAGAGCTTTAGTATTTTAAGAAATGAATGTAAGGGACTAACGAAATGAATGCTATGTAGATATATTTCAAATGTGGAACAACAAATGGGGAAAATATCGGTGCTTTTTGGAAGTTTCTCAAGGATCAAAAAACCTGAAAGGGTACTGATATTCAGGAGACAATGTGTCTGGGTGATCACGGCAGGCTGTTGGAGGGCAGGAAGTGGCTGAGCTTTTTGCAGATCATTTTTAACTCTGTTTATCAGTTTTGGCTGTGTCTTTAAAAGCGATGAGGAAGAGCAAATGGTCTGTATTTCCAGGTTGATATAGGTTTGAGTCGAGGTTAGGTTTGAATGTCTGCTTGAGCATGTCTGTTGTCCTTGATGTGAGAAAGGGTGCTGGTCCAGATATGTTACCAAATAAAGTATTACGAGAGTGTGCTGTCACTTTGAGCCGCTCTCCTTTATCTTCAAATAAGTCTCTTTCTACTGTGTTTCTTCCCAACAAATGGAAACACTCGTTTGTCACACCCACTTCAAGGGAGGACACAACTGCATGTCAAAAATTATAGGCCTATAGTCGCACAGTCTGCTATTCCCAAAGTGATGGAGGTGATGATCATGCCCTTATTAAAGACTTTTACAAATATTATCATTGATGAACAGCATGGATTTGAGGAAGGTCGTTCTACCGAGACCAATCTTTTTCTGTACACAAACTACATTAGTGCAGCCATGGATGATGGTTTTGAGGTACATGCAAATCATATTAGGTTCATTCCTGGGAATTTTCGGAAAGTCTGAGAATTCCCGGGAAATCGTTGGGCTTTGTTCCCGGAAATCGTTTTGAGAAAACTCGAGAACTCGAGAAATCACATTTGAGTCTATGAAATTATAAAATAAAACTATTTGCGTTTGCTGTTTGTTTTAAACGCGCGGCAGCGCGGGGCGGCACGGGCCAAAGCGCAGTGGTACTTGATCTCGACGCTCGCGCGCGGCAAGCGCTCTGGCGGCGTCGTTTTATACATGCGATACATTACAGTAGGTAACATTGACACGTTCAATTCGTGTTTTCACTCTAGCTGAGTTCAGACGGTTTGCAAAGTTATCCGAGAGCTGCAACTAATTTTGCAGGCTTGAGTGTTGAAAACTTGTCGTACATTTCCTCCTGGCTAAACCCCAACACGAAACCGACCTGGCTGGTGAAACAGTTATGCTGAATCAGCCCTTGATTTTTAAAAATATTTTTTTTCAAAAAAAATGTATTTGAGGCAATATGCAATTTTATATGTTGTAGTCTGATTGTTGATTTACTTAAACCATTTTTAGCGGAAATTCACAATTTTTTTTATTTTTTTACTCCGAAATTCCGACTAGAAACCTCATGGCTATAGTTAATAGTAACGGCAAGTAAGAACGCAAACAGCTGCCGATAAACGTTTTCTCTTACACTACAGCTGCTTGTTCAGCGCCATCTAGTCGCATCTATATCATTTTTTAGATCAACAGTACATGGAAAGTCCCACCAAAATGATCTGTCTTTTTAAGAATCTTATTTTTATTAAAAATGATACCCTATTAAAATTTCGTTGCCTCAAATACATTTTTTATATTTTGCAAAACATTTTTGCACGCGCCTGGCAAGGTTAAAACCCTGACAATAGTCATCTGACGGATTTTTTTAAAATCTTTAAACCATTCAACTACAACATATAAAAATTCGCATACGCCTCAAATTAAATTTTTGAATTTTTTAAATTTAGGGGTTGATTTAGCCCCGCCACTCACCAGCCAGGTCTGCAGTTCCGTTGGGGTTTATAAGGAGAAGTATATGACAAGTTTTCAGCTTTTGCCTCAAATACCTATCGAAAAATTGCTGCCAGCTCTCGGGTTAAGGTAGTACACGCAAAATTTGTAAATTTCCTCGACAAACCCGAGAAGACTCGAGAAATTAGCCTCGAGAATTTCGAGACCGAGAAATTGATAAGCTCGAGAAATCATGAACCCTAGTCTATACGGACTTAGCAAGGTACCGGATCTATTGGATCAAAGTGTCTTGTTGAATAAATCCAAGGATCTCTTGGCGTAAGAGAACCTTTTTACCGTGGATGTCCTCATACCTTTCAGAAGAACAAATTAGAATGTCTGGCTTTCTCTCAACGAACATTGACGTCGTCTCGGGTGTGCCACAGGGAAGTCATTTAGGCCCGAAGCCATCGCCGTTGGTAATCGACATTGGACAATATTTTTTGGCTCCAAATATCTTTTATTTGCTGACGACTTCAAACAAGTAGAGTTGCTCAGGTCGGATGAGGATTGTGAGGCACTGCAGGACTTGATAAATGGGCAGAATGGTGCTTAAAAATAACCCAAGCTGAATGTGTCTAAGTGCTCCTACATCATATTTAGTCGCAAGAGATATGCAAAGAGATTTTAAGCACAATATTGGAGGTACTCGAACTACGGAGGGTAAATGTGGTGAGAGATTTAGAGTGTGGCTGGATAGTGAACTCCGTTATACGGATCACTATGAAACAATAATTAACAAAAAGCAAATCATGTTAGGTATGCGATCACAGAATGTCGGGAATGAGTTTAATAATTTGTGGTTTAAAACTGTTATTTATGTTATGTGCGCCCGCATTGGAGTATTGTTGCTTAATTTGGAGTCCATGTTATGAGATACATAAAAAAGTTTTGGCCTTTTTAAGAACTCTTTTAAAAAAGGGAAACTTAAATTGTTTTCAGCCGGTGAAACAACCTTAAGACTCTTGAAAGACGGCAACGTTGCATCGTTCTTTTTTTTTATTGTTGACTACAACGCGAATAATCAGAATTAACGGGATATTAGATCTTTCCTTTTCTGCTTGTGTGTCATTTAAATGATAAAGTAAACCCCTTGAATCTTTGAAATAATTAAAACTTTTTTTTTTTTTTTTTATTTTTAGACATTATAATACAAAATCAGTAGTTAGTTTGGGGATTTTTTGTTGTAATTAATAACAATATGGAAAAAAAAAATCAAGGGGGGCCCCTTTTTTTTCGGGCCCTGGAGAGTAATTATTGTCAATATGAAATATAAACACAAATCATCATTTAAAAAAAAAAAAATTTTTTTTTTTTTTATGAACAAATTAAATATTCTTTAAATTTTCAAGTAAATACTTAAAATTAAAAAACTAATACAAACTTGTCATGTTAAACTAAAGCCATCTTCTTGTTTTAAGTAATTTACAATTTCTTGCTTGTTAATTTGAACCTTGAAAATGTAAAATTATCCATCTCGCCCAAAAAAGTTCTTTTTAAAAAAAACAGAACAATGTCCCAAAAAAATAAAAAAGTAAAAAAAAATCCCCAAAATTGCCATAAGTTAAAAAAAAAAAATTCAATGTTTTTACTTTTTTTGGAAATCTAATTTACATCGCATTTATAATATCTAACCAAAAAAACCAAATTTTTCAAAAACTTCTTTTTTTCATAATTTTTTTCAAATTAATTTTTGAAACTACAAACAACAAAAATAAATAAACAATAAACAAAATTTTGTCAAATGTCAATTCAATTATTTTGGGGTCATTTAAGTTAAATTAAAGTTAAGGGACCATAAAAGGGCCAATTTGCTGTGCAAGAAAAAAATTTAAACTAGGGCAGTTAATGCTTAAGAACAACTTAAGTGTTGCAAAAAGGGGTTTTTGCAACCGGCCCTAAATGAATATCAATTTTTAGACGATGTAAGTTCCAATTATGGCGTAAAAGGGTTATGAGTATCCCACGCCTCGTGAGTAATTCACAACAATTCCTTTGATAGTAATTAAAAGAATTTTACTTTGTATTACTAGTCGAGGAAACTTTGGACAAAATAGGCCTTCCGAGGGATTTTTTGTGCAAGTAAGATGGATTTAAATGCGGTTTTTTGCATCGATTCGTATCAACGTCCAGAAACTTTGTGAAAAAATTTAATAAATGGGAAATGAAAAACTGCATTTGTGCATTAGAAAAATACATTTTCAAAATGCATTTTAAAGTTTGCATTTATAAAATATTTATAACTAAGTAAATAATGATGGAAATGAGCTCGAATTTGTTACTCGAGGGTTTTTGAGGTCGCTGAACACAAATACGAAGTACCTGGTGCGAGCTAAGGATAGTGTAAACGTGGTCTTTTAGAGTTTTACGACAATTCCTCCTAATATCAGCCCAATTTTGTTAGTCGAGGGTTTTCGAGATCGCTAAACATGAATATGATATTGGCTAGGGCCTGCAGAGTACCCGGTGCACACTAAGGATGGTGTTCATGATACTTTTGTCTGTAATTTCTTTGTTTTCTTTTTTTAAGCACTCATATATGTTGGCACTGTACAGGTAAGTCTTTGTTCTTAAATTTTGGAATACTTTAGACAAAACCCAATTCAGGGTCAATTTTTCCCTTTTTTTAAAAAGGTCCCCAAAAGTTTTTAAAATATTTTTTTTTTGATGGATAACGTTTGGTGGTTATAAAAGATATTTTTTTAAATGGAGGAAAAGTGATACTTTTGACGTCGGTTAAAGCCGATTTGAGTGAGGCTGGAAAATGAACAACCATGAAAAGCATTTTTCTTCAAATAAATATGGGGTTTCTTTTAAAACAAACAATAGTAATAAAAATTTAAAGATAAATGGTTTGGGGGGGGGCTTACTTAATTTTACAAAAATCTTAACAAATTAAAATTTTTTAAATTTTTTAACAAATTACCACAAAATTTAAGACACTTTGAAACTAACCTTTCGGACCCGGGTACCCTAAGACCATAATATGGTACCGGGTACTGAATAAAATTTTAACACCCTGCGCGCCCCCGGACGCCGGGTTCTTGCCAATGTCATATTTGTGTTTAGCGACCACAAAGACCCCAGTAACAAAATTGGGATATTAGAATTGTCGTAAAACTCCAGAAGACACGTTTATACCATTCTTAGCCCCACCAGGTTAAGACAGGTCTTTGTAAATTTTTTGTTTTGTTCCCCCTAAAAAAACATTTTAAAACCCCCGGGGGTTTAAATTTTAAAAATTGGCTGATATTGGGAAAAAGAAAAAATTGGGGCGTAAAGGAAGCTCGGGAAGCTTGCTTTCCATTCTTACCCTTCACCAGGTACACGGCAGGTCTTTGTCAATCTCATATTCGTTCAGCGCCCCCAAACCCCCCGGGAGTAACAAAATTGGGCTGACTTTAGGAATGGTCGTAAACGAAGGGTACACCATTTAGCGCGCACCCTGGGCCCTTTTGCCCAATATCATATTCGTAGCGACTTGAAACCCCCGTAACAAATTCGGGCTTATTTCCACTATTTTTTGGTTTCCTTTTTTTAAATTAAAACTTTTACTTTTCGAAAATGCTTTTTTTCAATCACAAATGCAGTTTTTCATTTCCCAATAATTAAATTTTTTTCAAGTTTCTGGAGTTCATACAATTTAAAAATAAAAAAAACCGCATTCAAATCATCTTACTGCATCAAAAATTCCTCGTACATTACTTTGTTTCCTTATAAATATTTTTAAAAAAAAATTAAAAAAATTTTTCTTTGATTCCATAATACCCAAAACCTTTGGCTCTTTGGGAGCCAATATCTCTGAGAAGGAGGACTATACAAAAAATTTATATAAACTTGTTATAATTTTTTAACCAAATATTCCCAATGTTTCCGGTATTATCTTATTTGCATTTTCATTTGGGGGACAAAAATTTCTTATAAATATGATTTTTTCAAAAAAAAAAAATTTAAAAAAAGTTAAACATTTTTTTTTTTTCCCATAATGAAATATAAAAAAACCATTTTTTTAAAATTTTTTTTGTTAAAAATCGTATTGTATCGTATCGTGTATGGTGGTTCCCCCATTGGGCCCTAAGCACTGAGGCCTAAGCTCATTATGCTTTACACCAACCCTTTAAACATCCGCTAATCACAGATTTCGGAAATTCCCTTCCCCTTTTGTATGCAATAATTTGCCGATTTGCGCTTCATTTGTTTACTAGAGCCCCCGTTTCCTACTAGTGATGCAGTCCCGTTAGTGTAGAATCTTATGTCATTTAGTCCAGCCATGCCGTTCCTGGAATTTTCCCCCGATGTGCCCTAAAGCTGGGCAATCTCTAAGTATGGGGATGTATATCTTCTCTTCCCTCTTTGCACCATCTTTCTTTTTTTTCTTGCTTTCCTTATTGAAGTCCTATGCCATAGGTAGGTCCTTTCACAGGTCTTCTCCATTTGCCTTTGATTGTGCGGCTGGTTTCCCCTCCAAACCATGTTCATCTCTATCATATCCCTGTTATATAAAATTCGACGTATTTAGTATATTGTTCATAGTCCCGTAACTGAAAATTGGGTACCCCAAATTTTAAATAAAATTTTTTTTCTCTTTCCATGCTTTCGAGCAGAAAAAGTTTACCGATTTCGACTGGGAACCCCCTAAAAAAATGGCCCCAAAAAAAGACAAAAATGAAGATCCCTTGAAATCTATAAAAATGGTCCTTACCTTTTTTTTAACACAATTTTTTCCCAAAAAAAGGCTGTCGTAAATTAAATTTCCACTGATGATGTGGCTAAACGGGAAAAAAAACAGGCCAAAAAAATTTTTTTAAAAAACCCAAAAAAGATTGAAGGAAATTTTTTTGGGGCAAAACCTTTAATTTAAAAATAAAAAAAAATGTTAATAAAACCATTTTTTATTTAAATATCAATAAATTAATGGGAAATTTAAAATATTGTAAAAAAATTTACCCTTTTTTTAATATTCTAGAAAAATCAGAAGGGTCCGCTCGTATCAATGATTTCGGGGTTTTTTCCCTTTCAATAAATTTTAATGAAAAAAAAGTACAAATTGCCGAGTAAGGGAAAAATTCGTCCGCCCGCTTATAGGTGAATCCATGAAGAAACGGCATTTAGGTTAGAGCGGAGCTGGAATGGGGACTTTTTTTGGTCCCGTTATTCCAATTCCAATTTTGGCAGATAATTAACGGGGAAACCCATTTTCGGGCCTTAGGGCCCTTTTTACCCTTTTTTACCTATTATTTTTTAAACCTTTTTTTTGTTCAAAGCATCCCCAGACCCAAAATTGCCAAAGGGAAAAATGAAGGGGGATTTCAGTTTTTTCCCTTCATTTAGACTATTTAATATAATTATTTTTTTTAATTTAAATCTCATATTTTTTAAATTTTTTTTAGAGGGACAAACAAGTTCTATTATTTAAATACTTAAAGATTTGGAGTTAAAATATTTTAAAATTGATATTGATAAGTTTTTTATTTTTGGGGGTGTTTTTTGTTAGGCCAAAAAAATTCCCCAAAAAAAAAGTGGGCAATTGTTTTCAAATACAAAAGCCTATTTTTAAGTTTAAATTGACTCACTTTTTTTAGCGATGTGTATACCAATACCAAAAAAAATAAATCTAGATATTTAAAAATTTTAAAATTACCACTGGTCACCAAGTTCCATATTCGTATCATGTCCTTTTTTTTGAAATTAATTACTTCTTACAATTAAAGTTGACGGTGTAAACGGAAGGTAAACCGATATCGACATTAAAACATCGATATTTCACACCAACACTACCGATGTTTATCATTCATCCTTTATAAAAGACTTTCAACGAATCCCGCTAGATGACGCCATATGAATCGTATTGATTTTTCATACCAAACAAGTTAACTGCTTTTGTTGTTGAAAATAATAACAAAATAATTTAAATAAATTATTGAGAAAGAAAATTATACTAAATAACAGTTTTACTAGTTATTCTAAGTGATTTACTACTTAATGCCGCAAACTAAAAATAGCTGTTTTGGTTATGTGCCATAGTTATGTGTAAAGCTGTATCAAACAGTATTTGAGATTTTTCTAAAGGACGATTTGAAAAAAATGATACCACCAGTGGCCCCAGGACAGTCAGAAGATAAGCAGAACATGGTTGGATGGGTAAGAAATCATAATTATGCTAAATGTATGCTTACTATCCTTAAAGTATGTGTTACCTATGAAACCATAAAGTTTTCGGAAAAGAATAAATTCAAATTTTATTTTAGTCTTTGATAATTTTTGCTCCTACCCTATTTTATCTACGTATATGTTTAAAGTCCGGTTTATTCTTTATAACCATGGGCGTAGCGAGGTACGGGCAGGGAGCAGCAACTGCCCCTCCCTTAGAAGAGCGGTTGTTCGCTAGTAAATTGTAATGCTGACGAGCTTCATAATTTGCGACGCTTCTTAAAGACCTAAGAAACTAACAGGCTTAAAGGCTGGCTTGTAAAATCCAACTATACGTGATCTCTAATATAATTTTTGCTTACTTAATTTCTTACTCTAAAAAATGTCTCTTATAATGATAAGGGTAGCGTAGTTTTTTTTTTGTAAAAGAAAAATTAATCATAAAACGTTATGTGGAAACCCAAAAGAACTTTAAAAAGTAGTAAAAAACCCCTAAGTAAAATAGACATTGGAGCGGAGCGGGTGAGCAGGATGCGGGATGAGAGGGGAGGCAACTGATCAGCCAATTTTTTTCAAGCTATTTCGGTTTTTATATATTTTTTAATCACTACCTCCACTGCTCATGTGAAACTCAGATAGTAAAAAACGATCAAAACAAATAATATAATCTGGGGTTTTCTTTGTTTTCCCCCTAAAAGGGGTCACAACGAGTGTGATGCATGGGATCTCGGAAACCGGAATAAGGGCCGGAATTGTGGCAAGTTGTGTATTTGCGTAACTAACCATTTTCCACTTTAGAAAGTTGCAAAATTCCAAGTACTTACGAGATTTTTTTTCCAAAGAAAAAAAAAAAGTTTCTCATGGCCATTTTTTAAACTCTACAAAACAGGGGAGAGTTTTTTCGTACGACGTTTTGTTTTTGTTAAACCATCATCAATTTTAATTTTTTAAATACTACCGGGGTTTTTTTATTTAATTTTTTAAAAACCCCTTATTATCCCAATTACAAAAATGTATAACACTTAATATTTATTTCACAAATATGGAACGCCCCTTAAGAAATGATTGCTTCCTTGTCTAACTCATTCTCTTATGGAAAATATGTCAATTTAATAGAAAAATATTAAGTGTTATGCATCATTGTAATTGGGATTATAACTGCTTCAAAAAAATACAATAAACAATTAAATGCAGTATTAAAAAAAATAAAGTAGATGATGGTTTAACGAAAAACGAAACGTCGTACGAAAAATCTCTCAACGCTGTTTTGTAGAGCTTAAAAAGTGGCCTTAAGAAAGTGTCTTTTGTTTTTTCATATCTCTTTAAATTACGTCAGAAAAAAATAAAAACAATATTTTCAAATTTCGGTTTTTTCCGGATATCTCCGCAAGTACTCGGAATTTTGCAACTTTCTAAAGTGGACATGGTTAGTTTCGCAAATGCACAACTTTGCCATAATTTAACCGACTTCGTATTCTTAGGTTTCCCAGATCCCCATGACACTCGAACCCGTGGCACCCTGTATACAAACTGCTAGCCCTTTATTTATATCTATAAAGATTGATTCTGGGGACATTGGGTCTATGTTTATTAAAAGTGTGAGAATAAAAAATTTTATTGTATATCGAAGCAGGATGGGCAATGACAGCCAAAGGGGTGTGTTTTTTTTCGGCGTGGCCACCTCCGATCTAAAGGCAGTGCAAAAAAATTAAATTGAAAGTTGCGCCTCCAAACTAATTAAATTTAATTGAAAGTAGGGTGTAACAGTCGACACCCAAAGTGGAAAAAATAAATTGATAGATATTCTTTTTTATATCTCTCTTTATACAGATCCTATCCCAAGATTACCTTAGCCAACTGTATGTGTATCTGTTACAATCACATAGAATTAATTGATTTACTAAAACCCCCACACAATTATCATTGTTACTGTTACTTATCTGTAAATAATTCCTTTCACCCTGAAAAGTACAGAGCGATTTCGGCTGATATATGGGGCCTTCTTCTACCTCAAAAAAATTAAAAATAAAAATTTATTCTTCCTTCTTTTGGGGCACTTGAAGGTTGAAACTCAGAACTTTCGATTTAGCTTTATTGCGCCAAACAACAACTATAAATTTTAAAATAATTCGAATTTTGAAAAATTGTTTTAAGGAAATATTCTTGAATATCGAAACTATCAAAATATAAAAAATATATAATGTTCTGTATTCTTAATCTTAATTAAATTTTGAACATTATTTTGCAATTTTAAATATTAGATAATGCTTTCTATAAGTCACCACACATAGAAAAACCAAATTGAATTATTGAAAATTTAAAAAATAAAATAGCTATTTTTGAAGTGGTGAATGCAAATCTGTGCAATTAAAATTGCTGCCTTTCTACACCCATGATAGCTTCTTTTTGCAGCAAAAATTGTTTTTTTACTGATGCCAAAGGTGACATAAAAATTTTTTAAATCACCAGGAGAAAGGAATTTTACCATTATGTATTTTTTTTTAAATTGAAGCCCCCAGATATATTACTGGAATTACACCAGCAATGCAAAAATTTTGATCCTGATCTTGCAAAAACAAAACTCAAATAAGTAAAAAGATTAGATTAAAACCAGATTTTAAAGTGGTTAGCAAAACTATTCTTGACAAAATGGTGATGGTGAATTTTTTCAAATAAAATAAATTTAATAATTTTTAAAGCTAATAAAATACTTACAAATTATGGTTTGTGTATATGTATATATTTCACACAATTTGTTTTGTGTTTGTACAGAGTCTTTGATTATATTTACGTGGCTTCTGGAGCTATTTTTGAAGACAGAAAATGTGTTTTATAGTAAAATTGTGGACTTTTTTTTTCCCTATTATCTTTTGTAATTATCAGTAAAAAAAATTGCAATAAAAAAAAAAGGAAAAACATAGACAACTTCAACTTTTTTAAATGGAACACCCTGTATATTATGTCTACAATAAAAGATCTTTTTTTAATTGATTTTTGGATAAACCGTTTTTGAGATATTTAAGCTTAAAATATAAATAAATTGAAAAAAAAAATCATATTAGCACCAAGAAAGCTATGAAACAATAAAATTGCTTTAATAAATTTGACGTGTTGATACTGTAAAAAGTTGAATTTATTATTTTAACTATTAAAAGTAGTTTGTATTGCTTTTGTCGATGGGCTATTCAGAAAACAAAAAATCGCTATTATGCGTCTTTTTTATGGAACAATAATAATGTGACGACAGTGAAAATTTGGAATATTACTTAATCCTTAACAACGGGTACCATCTGTTATGTAGATACTATTAAATACATGGTAAGAAAGTTTATTGAAGAAAAAAGCTTTAAAATGAAGAGAAGAACTGCACCACGAAATGAAAACAAAGTTTTGGATTTTTTTCAGAAAAATTAATACTTTTTCTATTGGACTAGCACTAACTACTTTTAATAATTTTAGAAAATCCTAAAACATCAATCTCGGATGCGGATCTGACCTTAATAAAACAGATTATAAAATTTATTTAACCATAAAATTTTACAAATTTTATCCTTACAAATTTATGTCCGTTCAGAATCTTCCTGAACAAAACATGCAGGACCGACTTAAGTATGCATTGGAAATAGCTAGGTTTATGAAAAAAGGATCCAAATTTTTTAAATAAAATTCTATTAACCGACAAGTCTTTTTCACTTTAGCAGGAATGTTTATTCACAAAAATAAACATTATTGGTCCAGAGAAAACCTTCACCAAATTCAGCAACAACAATTTTATTGTTTCCATGGCTTCCTTGATAATAATATGAAACTTTTTGGAATTTATTAATAATTTAACCTAAAATATCTCAAAAATGGTTCATTCAAATATCATCAATGTATATATATTTGAAATCAGAAAAAAAAAGCTGAAGTTGTCTATATTTTTCCATTTTTTTTGCAATATTTTTTTACTGATAATTTCAAAAGATAATATGGAAAAAATCCTACAATTTTTATATAAAACATTTTTTTCCCGTCTTCAAGAATAAAGGCCTCAGAAGCCACGTAAATATAATCAAAGACCCTGTACATTTAATTATAGATTTTTGTAGTTTGGAATAAAGAAATAAAATAGGCAGGGCTGGCAAAAAACCCGGGGTTTTTTTATCAAGTTGGTTGTTGGGTTTTTGTGTTTTTGGATTATTGTGAGTTTTTGCTATTTTTACATTTTTTTATGAAAATTTAACCTAAAACCCCTGGAAAAAAATTTTGATCCAGTATAAATCCACCTCAAGACGTTCTTAATGTGCTAAGCACTATGGTAGATGTTCTAGAGATTTTTTATGATGCACAATGTCAAGATAACAGCAAATGTCTGAAAGCTGATTTTTCAGCCATTGCTATTGCCCTCTCTTTAGTTTAGTTTAATTGTATAATGTGTATATATCTGCATAAAACCATAATAGATAAGACCCTTGGTAAATTATGTGAAAATCTAGGTCTTAAGAATGTTTTTTTTTTCTTTTATTTGGGTTTTTGGAAATGGGTTTTTGTCTAACAATAAATTAAAATGGGTTTTTAATACAAAAACCTACTGAGTTTTTGGGTCTTGCCAGCCCTGAAAATAGGTAGTAGTAACTGGATTTTTTTAGTAATAAAAGACAGCTACAGTTTATAAATATTATCATCCAATGATTTATTAGACTTTAAAATTGATGTTTAATTTCAAAAGAGAATGATAAAAAAAATATATGTCTGTGTTGCTTTTTTTCATAATTTTCTTTTATAGATTCTTTTGAATTACCCAAAAGGTACAAAAAAAATGAGAAAAAGAAGTTCTGGTAATGTATATCCAGAAGTAGTTA
>JAHBCN010010254.1:32294-51573 GCA_019359885.1 Listronotus oregonensis | reverse complement strand
TCAAGCGCGTCGAGGCGCAGAGATCGACGCAACAATGTAGCAGGTGGATAGACTGCATGTTTAGGAGCAGATCAGTATATACTTTAATTCTTGAAGAAACTTTTGTAGCTCGGGTTGAGCGAGGATGTCCGCAGGGGAAAGTCCTGTCCCCACTTTATGGAACCTTGTCATGAACCACCTACTAAATGTCCTACAACTAGAAGGGCACCAAACACTGGGATACGCAGACGATCTCGTCATTATGGCCCAAGAAAAATTTAACAACACTGTTAGGGTTAAAATGCAACAGGTCCTAAATGTAGTTATGTACCAGATGGACGAGAAAGGAGAGACTAAACATAAGTTCCTCTTTTAAAAATAACACACAATTAAACTTTTATAGCTTATGCTTACTATTTGTTTTTTAACAAATTTTACCGTTTAATTATCCACATTTACACTGTTGTCTAGTTTAGCCATTTGACAAAATTTTGAATTCGAGATTAAAAATCACATACTACTGAGTGTAAAACAAAACGAGTAATCGAGACTCATTTGCGACATTTGTCCATTGCGACTTTTTTCATTTGAGCCTGGAGAATGGTCCCCAGCTTTAAAAAATATAGTGTAGAGTTCTAGGGTCAAAAAATATTCATAGTATTTATATGTGTTAAATGTTATATGTACTATAAATAAATATAAGAATTGATTGTCAAATATTTTTTTCGATTGTATTCACCTAGAATAATATAGTAATGACATCCTTTAGTATGGATTTTTTTTTTAATTTTAATAACTGTTAAAAGATTTTGTGTATAAAAGAAAGTATTCAAAAAACAAAATAAAAATTGGTAAAGGGTTATTTACATAGTCTGGGTAATTTTACCCAGACGTTAATGGAGGTTAGTTCAGAATGTGTAGTTATTTGTATAACCTTAATGGTGGTACTACCTAGACCCAGCATTATCAGTTTTTGATTGGATGAACGAGGTGAAATGTATGTTTTTGCTAGAAACCTGAAAAAAAAATGTGCATAACAAGATACCCCTGTGGAAAGAGCCTGATAGATCCAAATGAAATACGATGTTTGATTGAAATTTATGATAAACTATTTAGTACAGTGTATGGGGAGAAAAAAGGTGTGTGACCTCCGGATTTGTTTGTACAGTTTCAATTTTTATGAAAATCTGGAATTAAGTTCCTTTTACCCTGTAGATGAAAGTTTATATATGCTTAAAGTGTGATTTTTATTATTAGAGGGTAAAAACCATCCCTTATGCTAAAAAATTTTAAAAAACATAGAAATAGCCGTTATGTCACCTAAATATGTAGAATAAATAATTTAAACTATATTTGTAAAGTTTTAACCCTTAAAAATCACCCTTTATAATGAAATTACAAAAAAATGTTTTTTTTATTATCTTAAAATTATTTAATGAATATTTTACGGCATAATAAATATTTAATAACAATAATTCCTATGTCTAATTTCAAACTTCCAAATTTTGACCTAAGATTATTAATTTCCCAATTTTGATCTAACACCCTCCAAAACCCTTATATCCCGAATCGAAGGCAAATAGGTTTATAAATGCCAAAATCCGCCATTTTAAATCTTCCAGTTTAAATTTCAAAATTTTTACCCAAAAATCTTAATGAGCATTACATTGATTTTCGGAAATAAAGATGAAGAACTTTAAAACATCTGCCTATTAAAATCTTTAATGTCCGGCTGGTATATTATTTGACGAATAATAATATTATGTCAAAGTCTGTTAAATACGCAATATTACCCTAGGGCGTTATTAAAAAAAATAACGCCCTAGGGCCTACAAATTTACCAATAAATAAACAATAAATTATCTTCATTTAAGCATTTATTACGAAAATACAAACATACTTACACAATATACTTATCATAATAAAACTATTTTTTAAAGTAAAACGTACAATTTTCAAACTGACCGGAAAATTCCACATTTTCATACCCCACCGCAGTTGCTGTGTTACTTGAAGTAATACTTTTCCCATCTACAAGGGAAGCATTAGCCAACTTGGAGCTTTCACTATCATCCACGTACCCTCGTGCTACCGAAGAACTCTTCTAGCCTCCTAACCTCATTAAGCTCTCGGAATCGCATCAGAATGAATTGTTGCCGCTGTACGTCTTAAACAATGACCTGTGTAGGCCTTAGCATCAGGTAAACCCAAATATGTAGCAATCTTAAAGGGTATATTTCCAAATATATTTTTACCTATAGGCTGCACAGTACATCGTTCATCACGATAGCACAAAAAAAAACCTATTAATAGGTGCACTTTTAGGTCGCAGAGACACATAGTCCCGAATTAACTTTGTTGCGCACATTTCACTGTCACCAATAACCAAAAAGCTCCTTGCTTGCCCATTTTTACTTTGTGGAATGTCAATAAATATATACTGACCCATATCACGCACATCGGAAAACTTGATTTTCATAAGCTCGTCTCTTCTACAAGCTCCGAATACACCTATCACTAATGCAACTTTTTCTGCCAAATATTTTTCAGTCGGCGCTTCTTTCAAAAAAGTTATAACTTGTTCGCGAGTCAGAACCTTCGACTTTTTAGGCTAATAATTTCTCCCAAGTTGCTTTAGGAACTGTTGCAGAGAAATCAACTTTTCATTACTTCTCATCTATTATATAATATATACTATTATTATCAGTGATGGGCATAATCGGATTATTTTAAGAATCGAATTATTGAATTATGAATGATTTTAATAATCGGATTATTTGATAATTCGAATTATATTATTATTTTATTTTTTTTTATCGTTTGAATTTTAAATTCTTGATTTCTGAATGAATATGTAACTCGATTCCGATGTAACTAAACACAAACACTAAATATTATATACAGTTTGTCAAAAAAGTCAGGGATCCCCTTAATAATACGTCAACGGGGATTCTGGACTTTTTTGACACTGTATAATATATATTATTACTATTATTATTTTAGTAAGTAAATTTTCCATTTGCCATAATTTTTTGTGGTAATTTTTAACTTACCGGGCCCACGGCCGATTTTATTGAAATTTTGTATACCGGGGATTTTTGGGGCGCTGATCACGAATCTGAAGTCAAATTTTTTCGTACTCTGCTAGTTTTTAAGTTATAACGCCCCACTCGAACCTAACCAGTAGAACTTTCCTAAAATTCCTCCTTCTTAAAACTGATTAAAACCAAAATGGAAGATTTTATCGAAATACACTTATTTTTTTATAAGATAAATTTAATTTCACCTTTATTTAACAAATGTTTTTAAAAAAAAAAGTACAACAAGCATTTTCCCAAAAATATTATTTTTACTTTTATAAATGTCAACAAAATTGTCCAGAGATTTTAGACTGTTTTATGCTGGTACGCCAGGGACCCGCAAAACAATCGAATGACCTACTTTATAATTTTGAATTATTTTTATTTTTCGCGAATTAAATTTAAAAATTAAGCGCATTCAATTGGATGGTGTACCAACATAAAATTGTCTAAAATACCTAGACAATTTTGTTGACATTTATAAAAGTAAAAATATTATTTTTTGGGAAGCGCTTGTTGTGTTTTTTTATTAAAAATAATTGTTAAATGAAGGTAAAATTAAATTTATCGTATAAAATAATAAATAAATTACCATAAAATCTTCCATTTTGGGTGTAATCAGTTTTAAGATTGAGGAATTTTAGGAGTTTGTGCAGATGTGAGGTTAGGTTCGAGTGGGGCGTTATAATTCAAAAACTAGCAGAGTCCGACAAAATATGACTTCAGATTTGTGATAAGCGCCCCAAAAACCCCTGTATACAAAATTTTAATAAAATCGGCCGTGGGACCGGTAAGTAAAATATTACCTTTTTTATAATTAAATTGTCCTTTCTATTTACATAAATATATACTTTACTATTAAAATATTAAAACTTATTCGTCATTACAATATGTTATTTTTTTTTCGTAATAAATTCTGTGGAATCAGGTTATTTTTCGTAATTCAAATTAAAATCTGAATAATCGCATGATAGCGATTATTTCAATAATCGGATTATCGATTATTTTTAATTCGAATTATCCCATCACTAGACTTGTGTAGGGTATAGTTGGTTTGTGGATTCAGTGGGTTGTGGTAGAGCCTTCTCCTGCGGCTGGTATAGGTATTATTGTTACAAGTGATGCTAATAAGTGTATAGTTAACAGTGTCTGTTTAAAACGTTGAGACGTAAATATAAATTAAATCTTAGAATAAGTACTAATAATGGGGTGGAATGCGAAAGTTAATTCTAACGTCAGGCTTGATGGAAAAACTGCCGTAATTACCGGATGTAACACCGGAATTGGAAAACTTACTACCAAGGATTTTTATGAAAGAGGTAAACAATTGTATATTTTGCTAATAGTAATAGTGAAATTCAAGACAATATTAAATATAATTTAAAAACTCTAAAGGATGGGTTACAACCTAATAAACTAACTTTAAATTTAAATAAATCGTGCTACATGATTATCAGCAAAAAACAAATAAGAAATAAAATTCCTTATATATCATTTAAATTTAAAAAAATATCCTACTGCTATAAATTTTTTAGGATTATTGTATATAAACGAAAATTAAAATTTGCTAAAATGACACCTGTTACCTGCTACAATTAGCTTTTTTATTAGGTCAAAAGTAAAATTATTTAAAGAAATTAAAAGAAAAGTTTAAAAAGTTGTTCCCTATAATTTTTTTTAATTGAAAAAAAACTGAAAAATGTTGTAAACGAAAGTTTTTTAAATAGAATGATTGAGTATACGGGGTATATTTTAATAATATTGTATTACTAACACATCATGGATGATATTGGTTTTCTAAGCGATTTATTTAAACTTTATTCCTTTATCGATTTTTTTAACGTCTTGAATTTAAGATTTGCGCATCTTAGATTGTGAAAGGTTAAGAGGAATATTTTCCTTGGTAAAGCTTACTTTGAAATTTTAGAAACAAAAATCTACCTCCGCAAAAAAATATAAACTGACACTAGAATTTCAAAATCTAAGGCGCAAAGGATTTTGACGTTCTATGAATATTTTCCCTATGTTTTTCATATTACCCAATATTTGCACTCTGGTGATGATGTGAGACGACTGAAATTTTGTCACTGGCTTTTAAATAACGAGGATCGCTCTTTTCACAAAAAAATATTTGGTCAGATAAATGTCGAATAACAACTTGAGAACCGACATAATAAAAGACATTGGAACTTACCACATGGCACAACCTGTTCGTCTACAAGGGCGATTTGAGGTAAATTTTAGGGGGGGATACCTGTAAACGCTTAAATTTTGCTTGATTTTCATGATTTTTTTTTAATAAATGAGTCATTATACAGTGTGTCCCAAATTGGTGGAGAATGTATGGGGATCTTGGAAACCACGTTAGATAGAAAATCGGTTAAATGGGGAAAGTTTTGAACAATTATGTTAGTAAGCTAATCCCGTTTACTACATGGTGTTATCTATTTAGGTTTTTGAGAAATTTTGAAAAAACCTAAAACATGCATTTTCGAAAATCGGCCATATTTTTTTTATAAGTGAAAATTTTTCAAATCTGTAAAAACTTCTTCAAAGAAACTTTTTTTGTAGAATATGACCTAGTAGTCAATTTTTATTTTCTACGTTTCGGGTTTTTAAAATCATCATCAACTTTATTTTTTCATATGGACGCCATATTGGATTTTTACGCAGCCAAATAGTGATTTTTATTCTGATTTTAACAATGTATAACATGTTATGATTTAAGAGTTTATAACCTCATTTATTTTAAAAAACAAATATTTTCTTAGTTGGCCTTGATTCCGGCGAACGTCATTTTTTTTGTAAACAATAAAATACAAGTAATTGGCAAAATAGATAAGCTGAACAGATATTTTACAGAAATGGGTTTCGCGAACATAGCTATATTGTTAATACCGTGTTACAACAAAACTACACGTAACAAGTTAATTGAAACAAGTAAAAACAAAAACAGTGAAAAGTGGCTAAACTAATATTCCTGCTAAAATGAATATGTAAAATAACTACCTAAAATTCAAAATGTTGTCCCTATTTCTTAACATATTAACGATATTTTTTTAAATAGTCCTAACTAGCATATGAATGGTTGACTTAGGTATGTGGAATTCTCTATTAACATCCCTGGCTGAAGATGTTGGATTTTCTTTAAAATGTTGGTTAACTGCAGCATCTCGTTGTCAATTTTGTTCAACGTACTTCTTAGGTTGTGGTTTTTTAAAACTTCGGAATTTAAGCAAATTTTTAACCAGTTTTCGAAAGTATGTTAGTTTAGGATGCTGCCTTTCAGGAAAATTGTCGAAATACGTTTGCGCAGCTATGTTAACATTTCTATTGCTTTGGAAATGACGTTGCAAAATATCAAGTTTTTCTTTAAATAATTTACCATTTTACAAAGTTGAAAAAATTTTAATAACATACCCGAGCTAACTTGATAATGACGCTAGATGACATTCGCCGGAGTCAAGGCCAACTAAGAAAATATTTGTATTTTGAAGTGGATGAGGTTATAAACTCCTAAACTATAACATGTTATACATTGTTGAAATAAGAATAAAAAGCACTATTTGGCTGCAAAAAAATGCAATATGGCGCTCATATGAAAAAGTAAAGTTGATGATGATTCATCAACTTTACTTTTTCATATGGGCGCCATTACATTTTGTGGTAACACGGTATTAACGTTATAGCTATGTTCGCGAAAGCCCTTTCTGTAAAATATCTGTTCAGCTTATCTATTTTGCCAATTACTAATATTTTATTGTTTACAAAAAAAAATGACCTTCGCCGGAATCAAGGCCAACTGAGGAAATATTTGTTTTTTGAAATAAATGAGGTTATAAACTCTTAAATTATAACATGTTATACATTGTTGAAATTAGAATAAAAAGCACTATTTGCCTGCGTAAAAATCAAATATGGCGTCCATATGAAAAAATAAAGTTGATGATGATTCTAAAAACCCGAAACGTAGTAAATAAAAATTGACTACTAGGTCATATTCTACAAAAAAAGTTGCTTTGAAGAAGTTTTTACAGATTTGAAAAATTTTCACTTATAAAAAAAATATGGCCGATTTTCGAAAATGCATGTTTTAGGTTTTTTCAAAATTTCTCAAAAACCTGAATAGATAAAACCATGTAGTAAACGGGTTTAGCTTACTAACATAATTGTCCAAAACTTTCCCCATTTAACCGATTTTCTATCTATGGTGGTTTCCAAGATCCCCATACATTCCCCACCAATTTGGGACACACTGTATATTTTAAAAAATGGGCATCTGGTTAAATCAAACATTAAAATAATATGGTGTTTCTCAAAGGTGGTTCCCCCCTATAACTTTTTTTTTAAGATGGGAAAAAGAAATTTAGCGTGTCGATATATGACCTAAAAATGCATTAAATGACGCGTTCAATTGTTTCCGGTTTCACCGGACATCCTCAACTTTTGAATTTTAAATGGATCACCCTGTATTTTTTTACCCATTTGATAGAAAATGACATCCTAAATACAATGACACCCCATATGTCAACTTTTGACATTTTTCTTTAAAATTATTAAATTATTTATAATTTTGAGTTAACGAAGCGTGAAAAAATGGTTTTAATTATGTGACGTGTCTTATGTCTTTTCCAGAAAGGTAAAAAGATTCCAAAATTTTATTTCTGGACATAACTCAATTTCCTTAAATGGAATGATGGTGGCTCGTTGACATATTTAAAAAGTTAATTTTTTTGTGAATAATTTGATACCCCATACTTGATATTTTAAGTTAAATCAACACTAAAAAAGCAAAAAATAGGCATAGTAGTTGTTGCTTATAAATTTAATTAAACATCCGGTCCGTGGCATTCGAAAAGAATAATAAGCATTTCGGCAATTTTGTCAGGTAGGCTTGGAAATAAACAAAAACGTTAATTCGAAACAATGATATAATAATTATTATTCTTTTAAGCAACAACTACTATGCTTATTTTTTAGCTTTATTAGTGTTGATTTAACTTTAAATATCAAGTGTGGGGTATAAAATTATTCACAAAAAAAATGCTCTTTTCGAATATGCCAACGAGCCACTATCGTTCCATTTGAAAAAAATTAGTTATGTCTAGAAATACAATTTTGGAATTTTTTACCTTTCTGGAAAAATCATAAAATACGAAAGATAATTAAAACTATTTTTCCGCGCCTCCTGAACTCAAAATTGGTTGTCTTAACGACGTCATGGCACTCTAGATTGAATTTTAAAAAATTTAATATTTTTAAAGAAAAATGTCAAAATTTGACATATGGGTGTCATTGTATTTGGGATGTCATTTTCTATCGAATAGATAAAAAAAATACAGGGTGTTCCATTTAAAATTCAAAAGTTGAGCTCACTTCCTGTGAAAACGGAAATTATCAGAAACAATTTAATTCCTCATTCAATGCATTTTTAGGTCATATATCGGCAAGTCAAATTTTATTTTCCCATCTTAAATATATATATATATATATATATATATATATATATATATATATATATATATATATATATATATATATATATATATATATATATATATATATATATATTATATATATATATATATATATATATATATATATATATATATATATATTTTAATGAATATACCTGTAACCTACGGTGCATTTCAGGAAAATAATTTTGGTTATACAGGGTGTCACAAAAAAGTGTGACGTCACGCCAAAAGTATTAAAAATTAAAAATAAATAATTATTTAACATTTAAAGGTTTTTCTTAAATTAATTTAATTTAATTAGTAAATAATAATAATTTACTCGAATTTTTATAATACGTCAAAATAGGATTTTGTGAGTTAAATAAACTACAATGTCAATAAATTGTTTTTCATAGCCACCTCACTTTTATTTAATGGTATTACTATTAAAATAGATGCCAAAATGAGTTTTCAACGAATAACTTTTAATGTGTTAAGAATTTCGATAGGGTTATAATAAGAAAAATGTTTCTTTTTTAATTCTGCATCTATCGACTTAAATATATCCAGGGGCTCATATTTAAAATAAGAAAAATAAAGTGCTTTTAAATTTGAAGAGTTTGACACTAAATTTTGGACACCCTGTACAGTTCGAATTAACCAAACATGAACTAAGCGACTGTATTACGTTACTTAATAATTTCCTTGATTAATTCTATTAATCAAGCACTACTGGTATTTTTATTTATTTTTAAATTCAATGGTGCAAAACAGTTTTTTTATATTTTATTTTTTTTCTCTGAAATTACTGAACCGATGTTGACAAAATTTTAGATAAAAATAGATGACTACAAGAGGTCCCCAAATATACAAAAAATACATAATGTTCCATATAAAAAAAATGCACCATGGTGACGTCACACTTTTCTGTGACACCCTGTATAACCAAAATTATTTTCCTGAAATGCACCGTGGGTTAAACGTAACGTGTGCAATATATGAAAATTTTACATTAAGTAATAAATGAGCTACATAAGACGGGAGGTGAGCTGCAGGACCCTTTAATATATATATATATATATATATATATAATATATATATTTATATATATATATATATATATATATATATATATATATATATATATATATATATATATATATATATATATATATATAATTATATATATATATATATATATATATATATATATATATATATATATTATATATATATATACATATATTTAAATTATTCAAAATGGTAGTTGTACACTTAATTCTATCAGGAAGGTCGCAGCGAGACTTCTCAATCAGATGTAGTGATTTGAAAACAAAAAGCAAAATTTAGTTTGTTTATTAATGTTATTATTTCTAGATAAACCTAAGAAAAATTTAAAAAAAAAATCCTCGCATAAAATACTTGGAAAAAAAAATGAAATGAATTTTGGTCCGAATGTTTCTATTCATTTTGCTTCAATAAAAATGTTTTTTTTTAATTTTTTTGAAAGTTTGTAGGTGCATATAGAAAATAATATCAGTAAAAAGATGTCAAAATTTCAGAGAGATCGATCTATAACTTTTTGAGTTATCGTATACGCCAATTTAAAAAATATGGTTTTAAGAAAAACGCATTTAAGGTTTGAATACATACACACCCATATATATATATATATATATATATATATATATATATATATATATATATATATATATATATATATATATATATATATATATATATATATATATTTTTATATATAAAAATATATATATATATATATATAAATATATATATATATATATAAATTATATATATATATATATTATATATATAATAAATTGAATTTTCTTTTCGACCGTACTAATAAATTACAGCAACAAATGGGGAATGCGGTCTGTTATGGGTTAAATGATCAGGAAAACATTTAATTCTTTAATCCTCTATATTTCGACACAGTTGTCTTTTCAAAGACATGGCAAACAACATTTCACGTTAACAAAAAAATCTTAAATATAAAACTACACAAAACAAAATTACTTCTTTTTTATTAAAATACCGACAACATCCAAAAAAATTTTACGAGACCTGTTTGTTTTAACAGTATACATTACATTTCAAGATTAAAAAGACACACGAGAGCTAAATTTCGAAAATGAAAAAATCTTTACTATTTTTATTTCCTAAAATAATTGGTAAAAAAACTTACAAAAACACTTAAAATCCCATAAAAACTATATAAAAACATCTATACAAAGAATATTTAAGACACAGTTCTAACAAAAATAAACAGGTTGAGAAAAACAAAAACCAAAATGGCGGACACATAATAATACTATTTCAAAATATTGCAGTAAATGACACTTAACTGGTCAATATCGGATCTAAATTGATCGTGTTAGGCTCTTTACTGATGTGGGTCATCTCTAAAAACATTCGTTTTCGATAATTCTCTCGTCCAAAATTTTTAGTATTTTGATAATCAAATTGTGATCAAGATCCTGAAAGTGACAACCAAAGCACATGAACGTTTTTGCAATTCGACAATCACTTTTATGTTGTGTTATGCGTGATTTAAACTTTGCGAAGTCTGGCCTCATAACATTTTACATCCCAAACATGGAATTTTGTAAACAATATTCGAATTATGCAAAGTAGGGATCTTGTCTTTCATTCTCGAGAAAATGTCACCAATTTTTAATAAGTTATACTTCGAATTTTAAGTTTTTAACATGTGTAAAGTATAATTTAAAAACTTTACATGTTAAAAACTTAAAAATTGCAATATAACTTTTTTAAAATTGGGACTTTTCTCGTGAAGCAAATCCTACTTTATAATTAATATTTTACAAACCCTGTTGGATTTAAAAAATGTTATGTAGACTTAAAGTTTAAAATCCCCATAACCTAAAGATGTTTCGGGAAAGCAAAACGTTCAGTCTTTCTTGTCACTTTCAGGATCTTGATCACGATTATCAAAATACTAAAATTTTGGACCCGGGGTTATCGAAAACGAATGTTTTTAGAGATGACCCCATCGTGAAGCCTAACACGATCAATTCTGTCCGATATTGACCATTGTGTATTTTGAAAAATTTGGATTTTTAAAGGTCCCATTTTGTTTTTTACTTTTCAACCGTTTTTGTTAGAACTGTGTTTAAATATTTCTGTATGTATAGATGTTTTTATAGTTTTTATGGGTTTTAAGTGTTTTGTAATTTTTACCGTATTATTTAGGAAATAAAAATGTAAAGATTTTTCATTTTCAGGAATTAGCTCTCGGGGTTCATTTTAATCTTGAAATGTTGTATACTGTTAAACTAAATCCTGGTTTAAAATTCTTGTTTTTATGTTGTCGGATTTTAAAACAATAATTGTAAGTAAATTTTTGTTTTGTTGTTTTATTTAGGAGTTTTTGTTCGTGAATAGTTTTTACCATGTCTCTTGAAAAGACAAACTGTGTCAAATAAGAGGATTAAAGAATTAAATGTTTTCCTGATCATTTCCCATAACAGGCCGCATTCCCCTATTTTTGCTGTAAATTATATATATATATATATTATATATATATATATATATATATATATATATATATATATATATATATATATATATATATATATATATATATATATATATATATATATATATATATATATATATATATATATATATATATATATATATATATATATATATATATATATATATATATATATATATATATATATATATATATATACTATATACTCTCTAATGTAAGGAATACCTAAAATTATGTTCTAAAAAATTGGTGACAAATTCTTAAACGATTATACCAACATTTTAACTTTTTAAAATTTTACAGGTATTTCCCCATGATGTATCGCTTTTTGGAAGAAAATTACAATGCAGATAGATATCTGGTTATACTTCAAACCTTTTTGATATCCTTGATGATGTTTCTTTTAATAAAATAATTTAGATTTGCTTTCAACCTCTTTCCATACCACTCTTTAAATAAGATAGTATTTACTCACATTAGAAACCGTTGAATAGGAACACATGAACCTATAATGTGGCCACTACGATCTACGGATCTAACTCCATAGGATTTTTTCTTTGGGGAGAGTTGGAAAATAAGATTTATAAAGAAGTCATCTTAACCCCACAACAACTTAATCAAAGAATTTATTGGGCCCTTACAGACATAAAATCATTACATATCATAAATGCCTTAAAATCCCTTTGAAAAAGATTTCAAGGGCGCATTGAAAACAACGAAGGGAAGGGGGTTTCGGACATTTGTGGTAAATCCTGGTATTTTTCCCTAACTTTATTCTAAAAACGAAAAGTTATTTAACAATTATTATAAAAAAAATTGTATAAAACATTTTTTTGTATCTTTTTTAAATGAGAAAATACGGGATCATTCTTAAATTTTTTGATTTCCCCTCATATCTCTTAATCAAGCGAAAAATTTTAAATTTTATTTTACCATTTTAAGTTTGACTCAAACAGAGCACATGACGCCTATATTATTTTTTTAATAGCACTAACAATTACGGAAATACCCTATAAATGTGTCGAAAATGGGACACCCTGTACAATCCGCTTCTGGAGTCTGGTTCGTTCTTTCTGATTAACCCCTTGATATAATAAATATTTTTTGTTTATAGGGGCTCGGGTTGTTATGGCATGTAGAAATACAGAAAAAGCCCAACAAGCCGCGGATGAAATTAAAGCTTCTTGCGAAACAAACCAAAATCTTGGAGAATTAGTTATAGTAGAATTAAAGCTAGATAGCCTCAAATCCGTCCGAACTTGTGCCCAGAAAATATTGGACACCGAACCCAGAATCGATCTATTGGTTAACAATGCTGGAGTTTTTGCGACTCCAGAAGGAAAAACGGAAGACGGATTTGAAACACAGTTTGGAACAAACCACTTGGGACATTTCTTGTTTACTTTACTTCTTTTACCAAGAATTATTAAAAGTGCACCAGCTAGGATTGTGACAGTATCTTCAACGTTACATGACAGTAAGTAAGAAACAATGTTAAACTGGGCCTTGGCGCATAACTGATAAAGACGATTTTTTTTAATTCGTCTTTACAAGTTCATCCTTAACCTTTTTAATCCAAAAGTTATTTAAAACTTCAGCTCTTTAAAAAAATAATAAAATAAATATTAAAATTAAAAATTTCTTCTAAAATAATATCGAAAAATACCAAAAAAAAAATAGATTTGGAATTTTTTGACCCTCTATCACTCTTTTAAAGTTTATGAAAAAATTCATGAAGCTAGATCTATCTACTAAAGACACACATAGGCTTTGTTAAAAAAAATGTAAAACATTTTTAAATCCAAAAAAATATTGAATTTTTCGAAAATTTTTGACAAAAATTATGCTTTATCCGCGCTTTGAAGACCTTTAATTTGGTGTTAGCAAAATTTAAAAATCTTTTAATGTGGCTAAAACATTCATAAAAAACAAAAAAATTCCTGATTCAATAAACCAGTTTCTAAAGCACCTACTCAAATAAAAAAAGAAAAAGCATGTCTTTTTGTTCTCAACAAACATAGCTGGGTAAGATTTCAAAAAGTGAAAAAGCCGATTATCTCCTTCTTATGCGCCAAGGCCTTTTGAGCAGATGTTATCAATGTATCAATGTATCAATGTTATGGATATCAATAGTGGTTTTATTATTATTAGTCCGAGAGCTGGTAAACAATTTTGGGTAGGCTCTTGAGGCACTATGAAAATTTTTGTAATTGTCGACGTCTGGCTTAAGTGTAGCATCCTCTACCAGCCCTTGAATTAAAAAAAGTCTTTATTAAAAAATGTTTTTCAGGCATTTTAAAATGTTTAACTTTAGGTTAAATATTAAGGAAATAAAAAAATAAAAAAGCCAGATTAATTAGTTGGGTCTAAATGATAACCAGACTCTTGCAAAATGGCTTTTTAAACAAATCCAAAAAATATTATATTTTTTAAACACTTTGAGATTTTGGAAGAGTAATAAAGGTACTTATATACCATAAAGCCAGATCAATATACAGGGTGTCCCAGAATATGTGAGCAATAGAAAACTCAAAAATATTATGACAAGTTCCCATACACTTTTTTTCTACGAGCTACGGACGACCCTGGAAATCCTTTTTTTTTAATAAGTTTTAAAATACTAGGCGTAATTTAATATTTTTTTAATATGATGGTAACTAGATAAGTCTTCTTAAAATAAACCCATCAAATTATCTTTGGCTTATTTAGTTTGCCAATAACGGACTAGCTCTGACACAATAATAGCAATTTTTTTAACACCCCGTATGATAAAGGCTCAACAATATTATTTTTGGATAGATTTAACCTTAAACTAAAAAAAAGGTATTACTGATTGACTTCGATAAAATCAACTGTTTACGAGAAATAAAATATCAAGTTTGGTATTTTTTTTACATTATACAGGGTGTTTTCTAATTATACGTCAATATTTAAGAAGGCAATTTTTGGGTCTATTTTAAGAAGAGACCTAACGTCTCAACTTTTGAGATACAGGGTAGTAAAATTTTTAAAAATAAATCATTTATTATTAATATTATCTGTAATACCACTTTAGATATTTTAATTAAATTTAGCATAAATGTACTATGTATGAAGAAGCATTTTTAAGTGTACCACATTTTTTTTATTTGCCAGAATAGGCAGGTCAAATTCTGTACGAACGCCACTGGTGGTAAACAAAAACGATGTCCTGGGGCGTCTGTTATGTGCCTGTATCTCCGTAAGGGAGGGTCATGGGAAAAAAAAGTTTATAAAATTATATATATATATATATATATATATATATATATATATATATATATATACTGAGTTTTTCTTTTTTTCTTGGGATTTTTGGTTCAACAACAAATCAAAACTATTTTGTTCCATGTTAAAAGTTTTATTTCAGACGTTTCGGCTGATTTCAGCCTTTATCAATGATTTTTCTATCTAAAACAATTATACAACTAAGCTTTGATGTTCAGAGTATATGTTAACAATGTACAATATTTATAAAAATGTTTTAAATTTTTTATCGACTTACCCAAAAAGGCTATTCCAGATATAATTGTAACATTTTATTCACTTCAATTATATCTGGAATAACCTTTTTGGGTAAGTCGATAAAAAATTTAAAACATTTTTATAAATATTATGTCTTGATTCAATATCATTTGAAAGCCTTTTCTTTTATTTTTATAGTAATAATATATATTATAATAAATATATATTATATATATATATATATATATATATATATATATATATATATATATATATATATATATATATATATATATATATATATATATATATATAAATAATAAATTTAAGATATATATATATATATATATATATATATATATATATATTATACAACATCCTTCATAAATTTAACAGAAACGGACATACATTTTTGCAATGCAGGTTCTTTTTCTTTGTTTTTAGTGCTGTGTAGGTCTAGGGAGCCATGACTTTAAAGTGTTTGTTTATTTTTTACGTTACCATGGTTTTACGCAACCTCAAATTAAGAATGTAATATCTTTAGTTATTGTATGACATTTTTATCGCGTATTTTCTCTTCATTAAATTTCGTTTTTTTGTTTTTAAATAAGTGTATTTAAACGGACATAAATTTTTGCAATGCAGGTTCTTTTTGTTTGTTTTTAGTGCTGTGTAGGTCTAGGGAGCCATGACTTTAAATTGTTTGTTTATTTTTACGTTACCATGGTTTTACGCAACCTCAAATTAAGAATGTAATATCTTTAGTAATTGTATGACATTTTTATCGCGTATTTTCTCTTCATTAAACTTCGTTTTTTTTTGTTTTTAAATAAGTGTATTTAAGTTTTAAGTAAGTTTTAAAGTGTTTAACAAATCATTATAACTGATTTAGGACCGACTGATGTCGCTAGAGCTGTAGCAATGATTGAAAATGGTCGATCCTACAGTGATGTTGCGATAATGTTTGGCAAAACAAAATCAACTATTTATCGCAACGTTACACGTTGGAGACACACTGGACAGTATGTAAGAAGGCGAGGTCAAGGCAGGAAACGCTCAACCACCGCTGTAGATGATCGGTTTATCAGGTTGCAAACACTTCGAAATGAGCGTCGAACAGCAGTTCAAACGAGAAACGAACTGGAAGAAGTTCGTGGTATCAGAATAAGTGAGCGTACAGTTAGAAGAAGATTCAAGGAAGCTGGTTTGAAGTCGCGTAGACCAATAAAAGCCCCAAAGCTCCAAAGACGTCAACGAGGAAGCGCGATTAGTTTTTGCTCGAGAACATCAAAATTGGAATGACGATCGGTGGGGTCAAGTTTTATTTACGGATGAGAGTCGTTTCTGTGTAAATACGATTGATGGAAGGGAAAAAATATATCGACGTGAAGGAGAACAAAATGAGCAGTTTAATTTTACTCCCACTGTGTCTTTTGGCGGAGGCTCAGTTATGGTATGGGGTGGCATATGGTTAGGGGCCCGCACAGACTTGGTGGTGATTAACGGCAGCTCTTTAACTGCCGATAGGTACATAAGAGATGTTCTCCAAAATCATGTGATACCTTTCGCCCCACATATTGGTGCACGACAATGCACGACAATGCTCGCCCGCATGCGGCTAGGTGTGTAAATGACTTTTTAAACCAAGTAGAAATAGCGAAAATGAATTGGCCTGCATGTTCCCCAGACTTGAATCCAATAGAACATGTCTGGGACATGCTAGGCAGACGAATTAAGTCCAGAATTCCTGCTGTTCAAAACACAGAAGAGGTGAAACTTGCTCTGTTGGAACTTTGGGATGAATGGCCTCAAGAAATGATCGATAACCTTATCAGAAGTATGGGAAGCCGAATGACTGCAGTCGTAAGAGCTCGTGGAGGGAACACCCGTTATTAAAAACAAAAATTATTGTAATATTATTGGTTCATTAAATGGTTAAAATAAGTTAAAATGTCTAATTAATATTTTTGCAAAAGCGCAGTTTTTATCTTTTTTTTATTGGCTTCGTAATTACATTAAAGCTCTGCAAACCAAATTAAAATTTAGATACCTTATGGCTAACATTTTTTTACGAGATACTTTTTAAAATAAAAAAAATATGAAGAAAAATATTACAATTTATCTCCGTTCCTTTAAATTTGCCGGTGTGTATATATATATATATATATATATATATATATATATATATATATATATATATATATATATATATATATATATATATATATATATATATATATATATACAGTCAAACTCGGATATAACGAACCCTTAAAGGGAACCAAGAAGTGTTTTTTCTTTTATTTTAAAATAAACAATATGTTTTTTAGAGAGTTTATTAAACATTTCATTAAAAAATAACACATTATTTATTAGCTTATATTTTATCTATGCGCAACAGATATGTAAAGTACATAAATATATATACATATTATGTACTTAAACTATAAAAGCTAAAAAGTTTTACAACAATATCACTTATGTATGTGAAAAAAAAAACAGTAATACTAAATTGTTTTTTACGTGATACTAAAATATGGGTCTGAATTTTAGTTTGAATTAATTCTACTGCTTGAATATAATTATTATCCATATTATTTATTACAGCGGACAAACTTATTCACAATGTCAAGTGAGTTTAAAGCATCTAGAGCTGAAGGTTTTGAGTATAATTAAGTTTGATTTTCTTCCATTTCATCTAGTTCGTCAACAAAATCAATTTCTCCGTTGCTTATAGAGGAAATTACATCTGCTTCGGACAGAAACTCAGCAACAACTAAATTTTCATGAAGAGAGTCAAATTCATTTAAATTAACATTGTCAAATTATGTAATTAAGTTTTCTTGGTCCCATTTTTGTAAACTTGTGTTTTTTTATCCAGATCTTGAGCTCTTTGCCTCTCAATCCACAAGATTAGAGGAAGTTCGTCTTTTTCATCAAAGTCAGGCACACTTTGCATTCCTGAATGTCAAAAACAATTTGAAATGGTTGAAGTGCTTACCCGACCCCAAGCGGTTACTAACATCATAATCGCATCCAGTACTAAAGTTTTAAAATCTGCGTTGCTGTCCAGAGTAGCGATTAATTTTAACAGAAGCTGTTGTCTGTAGTGAGATTTTAAACAACGTATTACACTCTGGTCCATGGGCTGCAGAAGGAAGGTAGCATTTGGTGGCAAAAAAACTACCTCAATGCACTTTAGGTTGGGTACTTTTGGATGGGCGGGGCAGTTATCCACCAGAAGTAACTTTTTTTAATCACTTAAAATTTTTGTAAATATTTCAGAAGTGATCCATGCTCGTTTATCAGAAAATTAACTTAGTGGAACATATTGAACATTTTTTAAACATCTTGGTGAAGCTGACTTGCCAATAACAATAAGTTTTCTTTTCTGAGATCCGTCCATATTTGCACAAACAAACACAGTAACTCGCTCCTTAGACAATTTCCCCCAGAATATTTATCTCCTTTAAACTTTAAAGTTTTATCGGGTGTCATTTTAAATAATAACCCTGTTTCATCTCCATTAAAGATATCACACTCTTTGTACTTTTGTTTCAGAGTTGGCCAAATTGTAGTAAGCCACTGGTTCGTAACTTCCAAAGATACGCTGGCAGATTCATCATGAATTTTTTCACTTTTTATATCATATCTTCGTTTAAACCGGTCAATCCAGCCTCTGGAGCATCCAGCTTTTTCCTCTAGCGCCCTTGATTGTCCTTCTTGTGAGATTT
>JAHBCN010010254.1:0-32277 GCA_019359885.1 Listronotus oregonensis | reverse complement strand
TGTGTGGCACATTTTTAAAAACCTAGCTGTATCCAGCTCCTGTGAAGTGCCCGCAATTGGGATTTGTGGGGTATAATTGGGAAATTATATAATTTTTTTTAATATTCCCAAAAGGAAGGGGCTGTATTAAAACAATGTTTGGAAGAAGCAAACGTTTTTCCCCGGTCATGAAAAATTGAGGGGGCTTTGTGCTACTAGATGGACTGAGAGGTACTGTAGCTTTTTTTTTGCAGTTATATGATAGCATTGTGGTTGCTTTAGATAAAATTTCTGAATGGACAGATAGAGACTCAGCAAATGCCAAAAAATCAATTAGGCTCTTCAATACGAAAAGTTGACTTTGCTATTTCGTTGCAGGTTGTCAATCAGGTATTTACTTACAGAAATTTTTTTATGTAAGCTACTTCAACAACGAAATATTGATTTAAGAAAGGCAACATTTTTGGGAAAAAGATACTAAAGAAGAACTAGAAAATTTAAGACAAAACCCAGACAAGGAATTTGGTAAATTTTTTTTTTGAATTTCCCCAGAGGCAGGCCGAAAAATTTAACTTTTGTATGAATAAACCGCGTATTGCTATTACTAAAAAAAAAAGGTGTAATGTAAATGTTGATAGTGCTGAAGATTATTATCGCATTTCAATAAAAAATTCCCCTTTTTTAAGATAGTTTTATAAATAATTTAAAAGAAAGGTTTTCAAAACATAAGTCACTACTGGTTGGATTTCAAAGTTTATTGCCCATACCCTTTCAATCCTTCGGATGCCGCTATAACAGGATTTGAAGATCTAGTAATGTTTTATAGAAGTGACCTAACAGGTACTTTTGATAATTTAAAAAAAGTAGAACTTAAATTTTGGTATAGAGCAATTTCTAAACTGGAAAAACCCCCGCTGGCCAAAAGATGCTCTTAGTGCTTTAGATTGTTGTGAAAACGCGCAAATGCTGCCAAATATCAGAACATTGCTCTCCATACTAGAATTTTTTTACCTGTTTCCACTGCGGAGAATGAAAGAACTTTCTCTGTATTACGTCTTTAAAAAAAAATTATCTAAAAATTCTTTTTCCCAAAAAAAAAGGTTAAATGGCTTAACCCTCTTACATCTATAAAAATATCAATCCAACGCCTGAAGACATTTTGGATAAATTAGCAGAAAAGCCACGGAAACTTGATATTAAACTTCAAAGTTTGATTTTAAATTCGTTTTTGTTATTTTTTGCGAAAAATAAAATTTTTTGTTTTAAGCTTTAATTATTTTTTTTTTAAATTATTTTAAAGACTTTTTTTTTGCACCAACTATTTACACAAATACTTAAATACCTAAATATTAGCAGAATCAAAACCCCCCCCCAAAAAAAAATCCTGGGTGCGCCACTGCTTGTCACCCTGCACTATCTTTTGAAGTTGAACTTAAGTCCAATCCTAAAGTTCTGGAATATGAGGAATATCGATATAATTTTAAAGAAAGTGATTTTGATGGTCTAAACGTAGCTTTGTTGAATGTTGAGTGCGATAATGTCTTATTGAGTGATGTAAATGTAGCTATTTATTGGTTTTACTCTATCATTAATCATTTAATAGATATTTATGTACCAAAGAAAGGTTTTAAGAATGTTTTTAAGTTTCCTGTGTGGTATAGTGATAAATTAAAGGAAACTATTTTGAATAAAAAGAAAGCACATAAAAGGTACAAACTTTCAAAAACAATTGCTAATTATCAAATCTTTAGTCATCTAAGAGCTTTATGTAAAGGACAATCAAGATCTTGTTATATTGAATATATTAGAAGTATCGAACAAAATGTAATGTATGATCCCAAAAGTTTCTGGAAATTTGTTAATAATAAAAGAAAAGATAATGAAATACCTAAGTTAATGAAGCATCATAACAGAATTATCAAATAGTTTGGATATTGTTAATGCATTTGCAAACCACTTTTCTTCAGCCTGCTCTGATACTAATAAGCAAAAATGTATAAAAAGTAATAAAATAAATAGTAATCTTTCTGATATAAATATATCTTCCTATCAGATAAAAATAACTTGTATATTAGATGCGTTAAATGATATTGATCTAAAAAAGGGGGCGGGACCAGATGGTCTACCCCCAATATTTTTAAAAAAATGTTCTTTTGCTCTTGTGGAAATTATCTTACATAACACCTGTATTTAAAAATTCTGGGGCCAGAGACTGCATTGAAAACTACAGACCTATTACAAAATTGTCCTTATTTTCAAAAATATTTGAAATGCTAACAGCAAATTTTATGGAATCCAATTTTAAAAATATAATAATCTCTAATCAACACGGTTTTAATAAAGGCAAATCTTTAACAACAAATCTTTTGTTGTATAGCAAATACGTTGTTGAAGGCGTCGAGAGCGGTTGTGTGGTGGACTCCATATATACCGATTTCTCCAAGGCGTTTGACAAGATTAATCATGAGATTTTATTGAACAAACTTTATGGTTATGGTGTTCATGGTTCACTGTTAAACTGGTTTAGATCTTTTCTGTCAAATAGAAAGCAATTAGTTAAAATAAATAACTATGATAATATGATAATAATAAACATTAAGAATGTGACTTTGGTATAAAATAAATCTCTAGTAATTACGTGCCTTGACATATTCTTAGATAAAATATGTCATTTCTATTTAATAAGTTCTTATCGTATCCACAAATATTTAAATGCTTATTTTAACAAATATATGTTTTAAGGTGTAAATTAAATATTACTTTATTTATTATTTCTTTGACTACGCTTAGTGCGTTTGACTGTTTCAAATTACAAACCTTTGCGACAATTCTAGCAATTTAAAAAGTTTACTGCTTTTCTTTCTATTGATATTTTTATTAAAAAAACATTTTATACTTGTTTTATTACTTTTATAATGTTTAAATGCTGTATAATGTGAATTTGTTGGTAATAAAAATAAACCAATAACCGTAAAGAATTCTTTTATTACTTTTGGAGTGACGTTTATAAATAAACAAAACAGTGATAAATTTAATTATCCCGGTATATTTTTAGTTTTGGGCATATTTTTGATTTACTTACTTAAATTGATAGTATTTATATAAAAGCTTGGTGATACTGCATATAGTTTTTCTCATAATAAGGCCCAAAAATTACCAGCTAACCTCAAAATGAGCGATGAAGAAGAAGATGAAGCA
The DNA here is from genome assembly GCA_019359885.1 of Listronotus oregonensis. Taxonomy (NCBI): domain Eukaryota; kingdom Metazoa; phylum Arthropoda; class Insecta; order Coleoptera; family Curculionidae; genus Listronotus; species Listronotus oregonensis. The sequence continues at coordinate 29,100 of JAHBCN010010254.1, read as the reverse complement.
GTATGTAAAAAATGTAATAAACATGTAAAAACCAACGACTGTGGCTTGTTCTGCGAGGGTAAATGCCAATCGTGGTATCATATTGGTTGCATAGGCATAAGTAATGCGCTATACAGGAAACTAACCAGAGAGGTGCTGGATGCTCTTGTGGATGTGCCCATCTTGTAGAAACCAACTGAAAGACCTAATGGTTCAAACCAACCAGGACAACCATAGCCATAAAATACTTGAATTGTAAAGAACCTGCAAAATAAGGTAAATAATATATCGAATAACATTAACGAACGCCTTGATGGTCCTTTACAGCAAACTTATACAGATATTGCAAGAAGTCATACAATAGAGAAAAACCTAATTTACCAAATATAATAATAAAACCAAAGAAGCAACAGAGCATAAATAAGACCAGACAAGACCTGGAACAGAAAATTAAACCTAATGATTTAGGGGTACAAATTAAGTACAAAAAAGAACTCAATGACGGCAAAATAATACTAAAATTTCCATCAAAAAACGACATGGAAAAACTAAAATTGTCCGCAAGTCAAAACCTGGGTCAAAGCTATGAAGTTATCGAGACAACATTAAGGAACCCCAGAGTCAAAATTCCTGGCGTAACTACGGAATTGAGCAAAGAAGAAATGCAAAACATAATCAAAGGACAGAACCCAATACTAGACAACTCATTTAAGGTTACCTACATCAAAAGTTTTAAGTCAAAAAAAAAACAAAAACAGTATATGCAGAGTGTTCACCAGATTTGTTTCGTAATCTTATGACCAACAAAAATATATATATATATAGGATGGGAGAGTCTGCCTATATTTGAGGATATCAATGTTTTAAAGTGCTTCAACTGCCAAGAATTTCATCATAAAAGTAGTGAATGTCAAAATAAGCTAGCATGCCCTAGATGTACTGAAGAACATGAAGCCAAGGATTGCCAGAGTCAGGTATTAAAATGCAGGAACTGTCAAAATTCAAATGGGAAACATGGAACAAATTATAATATTTGTCATCACTCCAATGACTCAAAATGTCCTAGCTACCTGTTCCAGATTGACCTCCAAAAGAATAAAATAAATTATGGGTGATTTAGTGAGTGAAGTGCTATATGGAATAACAGATGTTAATGCGAGGAGCACAGTGGTTCAGCCTGGTGTATTGGGAGAGAAAATAAGTATTGAACATAACTTGTTGAATGTGATGCATTTGAACATTAGAGGTATAAAAACAAACTTTGATAGTTTTACTCTGTTTTTACAAACATACTTGATCGATTTCTGTGATGTAATTGTTTTGACTGAATGTCATAGGCTTGAATCTGTGCGGCAACTTAATTTACCTTGTTATAATATCTTTTATAATCAGGCTACTTATAACTCCTGGGATGGAACCGTTATATATACAAAGGTTTGCTGAAATCCTACTTTCACCAATTATAAACTTGCTAACTCAGGAGTTACTATTACCAGTGTTTTTCTAAGCCTAAATGGCACTAAATATAATATTTATACGTTGTATAGGTCACCCTCCTCAAGCTTGACCTTATTTTTGGATGACTTAGATATGTTTGTGGAATCAGAGTTGAGTAATGACATTGATATTTTTATTGGTGACGTAAACATAAACTTATTGAACATAGATAATCAGCATGTGAACAAGTACTTAGCTTTAATGAATTCATATGGCTTTAGCGCATTGTGCTGTGATATAACGCGTCCTGAGGGCATGACCTGCCTGGATCATGTTTTCATGAGGCAAAAACTTAAATTAGAATCAAGAAACTATGATGTATATATTATCGAACACGAGATAACTGACCACCTCCCAATTATGCTAAACATTTCTGCTACTTTCAAAACTAGGTGTAATTCTGTGCAAAAACCAAACATCGTGAAAAAAATTGATTTCGATAAACTAAACGCTCTTGCATCTGACATAGACTGGAGTTTGGTTTTAAGTATGAGTGATCCCAATGAGGTTGCTGATTTTGTCATACAGAATTTAGCAATTGTTATAAAAGCATCTGAAAAAGATATCAACATTTCAAAAAACCATAAAAAAATCAAACCTTGGATTACAAATGCTATAATAGTGTCAATAAAAAAAAAAAGATAAACTTAAAAAAGCTCTAAAACCAACTTCAACTTTGCAAGAAATCAATAACTATAAGGAATACAGAAATAGGCTTAATAAAATAATTAAATTTACAAAAAATGAATATTACAAAAATCAAATAAATGAAAATCCTACAGATATAAGAAAAATTTATAAATTAATTAATGAAGCTACTAATGAACATACGACAAAAACTGCTCTATCTCAGTTAAAAGGTAACAATAACGAGGTCATCTCCGATAGCGGTGAAATTGCTGAATTCTGTAACGACTATTTTGTGAATGTGGGTAGTGAGATGGCTGCAAGATTGACTGCACCTTCTGTGCCCTATCAGATAAAAAATTCATCAGTTTCGTCTTTCTACCTAAGACCAGTAAAATCAAATGAAATTATTCTTCACATAAACAGTCTAAAAAATAACTGCTCCCCCCGGGATAGACCACTTATCTAGTAGAATTGTGAAAAGTTTGCATGTTTTTCTTATAGAACCCCTGGTTCACCTTATAAATTTAATATTTAAGACCGGCATTGTACCCAGGCACTTTAAAGTATCAATTGTGACCCCTATCCATGAAGCTGGAGATAAAGAGTGTATTGGAAACTACCGACCTATCAGTGTAATATCTACATTTGCGAAGATATTTGAAAAATGTTTAAAGGAATGAATGATCAGTTTCCTCCAGGAAAATAAGATTTTGTCCAAAAATCAGTTTGGTTTTGTGCAGGGCTCAAGTACTTCTCATGCAATGCATGAGCTGATTAGACAAATAACACATCATCTGAATGAGGGAGACAAGTGTATTGCCTTGTTCCTGGATCTAGCAAAGGCATTTGACACGGTGTCCCACGCCATCCTCTTACAAGTCTTGGAGGGATATGGCGTTAGGGGTACCGTGTTGGCTGTCTTCAGAAGCTACCTCGAAGACAGGCACCAGCATGTTAAGATCGGTGATGCAGTTAGTCGACCTAAGGTAGTACGGTGTGGTATACCCCAAGGCACGGTAATTGGACCTATATTGTTCAATTTATATATAAATGAACTCTGCAACACGGATGTAGGGGGACAAATCATAACGTATGCAGATGACACCGTCATTATATTTCACGACAAATCATGGCACAATGTAAGAGATAAATTAAAGTCGGGATTCAATATAGTAAAACATTTTTTGGATTCATTTAAGCTTACTTTAAATATATCTAAATCTAGTTACGTTGCCTTCTCTATCACATTTGCAAATCGGCCCAATTTTGATGAAATTGAAATTGAAAACTTGGTGGACACACTTAAAGAAACCGACCATGCTAAGTACTTGGGTATTATCATTGACAAGCATCTAAAGTGGAATCAACATGTATTGTATCTAACAAAAAAAATTCGAAGTTTAATACATAAATTCTATATGCTTAGAGAATTCTTAGAAAAAAAGTTGCTTGTCATGATTTATAAAGCACTTGTTGAACCCCTTCTGAAGTATGGTATTATTGTGTGGGGTGGAATGTATAGTCGCAATTTGGAACAACTAAGAATTACTCAAAACTTTATTGTGAAAATTATTTTAAGGAAACCTAAATTATATCCTACTAATATGTTGTACTCTAGTGATTTATGCAATATCAGAACCCTGTATATCCTTACTGTTGTTAGTTTTGTCCACTCCAATAGAGATATATTCAAAGACGCCAAAAAACGATACTTCATAAATTCCAAACTAGAGCAAGAACAGATTTAAGATTAGAGATACCTAGTTCTAGGCGTGATATAAACCAGCGCTTTATAACATACTTGGGACCTAAATTTTATAATTGTATTCCTTTAAATATAAGAAATGTTGATAAAACAAAAAGGTTTAATCATCTCTTTAAAGAATATTATTTTGCACATAGTGAATGTTTTCTGAATTTATTTTAAATGGCTTAATTATTGTTTCGTCGCACTTTTGATGTTTTACGTATTATGGAGAATGTAAAGCAAAAATTATTGTATTTGTTGCACATACAGGTGTTTTAACATCTAGGTGCAAATTTTTACGCATTTATAGATTTAAGTTAAAATATTTATAGAATGTTAAACAGTGTAAATTTAAATATTTATTTTGTTGAATAAATTTGAATTTGAATTTTAATTTTAATTTTCTATATATATTTTTATAACCGCCCATATATAACATTCACAACATTAAAAAATATATATACAAGAATTTCGGGCAATTATTTAATGTGTTGTTTTTTATTATTTTAATCTCCTTAAAATTTTCTATGTCTGGTCCCATCAATTTGCGGGATTACCTGTATTGTAGGTTTCCCAGACGAGACTTGTTTCTCTTTATGTTTTTGAGGTCGCTGAATCCAAATCCGATGTCTTTTTCCGGTGCAAATGAGCGAAACAGCCTTGAATTTGCAAAAAACATCCCTAAAAGGGATTATTTTCGCAATATTCTAACTGGCAGTCTTCAATTATCATACATATTTTAATAATTAGTAATGTAAAAATAAAAATCTTTTGTTATCGAGAGTTTTTGATGTTCCCTCTGAAGTTCCTCAAGGAGGACACATTTCCCCTTTATTATTTAACATTTTTATAAACGATGTGGCTGATTGCTTTAGGTTTTCAGAATTTTTATTGTATGCTGATGATTTAAAGTTTTTTCTTAAGATAAAAAATGGGCAGGATGTTATTAATTTACAATCAGACTTGGATAGATTTTATGATTGGTGTTCAAATAACAGAATGATCTTAAATATAAAAAAATGCACATCAATTCAGTTTAGTAGATCTTTAAATGTTCAGAGAATGTGTATAGAATTAATAGTGAGCCTTTAAGCCAAGTAAACACTATAAAGGATTTGGGGGTATTTTTTGATATTAAACTTTCATTTTCGCCCATATTGAATACTTTAAAAATAAAGCGCTTAGGGTTTTGGGGTTTATTAAGAGAAATACTAAAGATTTTCAAAATATAAACTCAATAAAACTATTGTATGTTTCTCTTTTAAGGCCCCTTTTAGAAGGTTGTTCTGTTGTTTGGAATCCATATTACGATAAGTACATTAACATGTTGAATTCTGTACAGAGAAAATTTTTAAGATATATTGCCTTTAAATTGCATATTCCTCAAGATATAATAAATTTTGATCAATTAGAAAAAACTATTAATTTACAAAGTTTGAGAGTTAGACGCGAAAACGCTGATGAATTTTTTCTATATAAACTTATACATGATCATGTGCAATGTAGTGAACTTCTCTTTTCCGAAAATTTCTATGTACCTCCAGGGACATTAAGGCATCCTGTTACTTTTAAAACAAACTTTCACTCAACGTTATATGGGCAATTTTTCCCCAATTGATAGAATAATGAAACACGCTAATAATGTTAAGGACGATTTATTGCATTTATCACTAAATCGGCTTCGAAATGTTCTCAAATCTAATGTTTATATAAATTAAGTCCTTGTTTTACTATACTTTTTTTTATGTGTATATTTAAATTTTAGTTTTGTATGTTTTAGTTTGTTTGAAATTTTTTCTTATATGTAAAGAGTTGTCAACTTTGTTTGTGAAGTTTTCTAACTTGCTATTTTTAACTTTTTCTTTTGTTAAATTAGTGATTATGAATTTTAATAACCGACTGAAATATGCAATGTTAGTCATAGGTTATATTTATTTTTAAGGGTTATTATATGTATATTGTATTTAAATTTGTTATTGGGCGATGCCCGTTAATGAGAAAAATTAAAATAAAATAATAAAAAAATAAATATATACCGGGTGACAACGAAATCACTACCCAGCCTTTTATTTTCTTGAATAAAAACATATAGCTTTCCAATTTTAGGATGCTTTAATATATCATAAGATGCTGATTTTGGATATTATAACATGTCTCTATCACTTCCGGTTTAACCGGAAACGACATCAACTTTGATTTTTTCAATGGAATACCCTGTATATTTTTTAAAATTTGGATTCTACGAATCATTTCTGATATAATATGTATATTATGTCCTATACTTATCTCTGCTAGTTTCTAAGAAAATGGCGATTAAAAATGTCCAAACTACCGCATATTATGCAGTTTTATGGGAAAACAAATAAATAATATAAAAAATTATTATGTTTAATTTAATTTTTTCTAAAGACTCTATCTGTAGAGGTCATAATAAAACTACTTCCGGCTTTACCGGAAGTGCTGCAAAATTTGACTTTTCCAATAATGTTACTTCAAAAATTTAAATGCAACACCCTGTATATTTTGTTAAATTTCGTTTCTACGGGTCATTCTTGATATAAAATCTGTATAATATCCTATACCTATCTTTGTTAGTTTTTGAGAAAATAGCGATTGAAGATGTCCAAACGACCGCACATAATGCAGTTATAGGGGAAAACAAATAAATGTTAGAAAATTAATAAGCCTAAATTCAGGCCGTCTCTTTGGAGCAATTTTGTTATTTTAATATTAGTTTTTTATTTAAGAAGGTAATAAAAAAAATTTAGAATTAAATTAAAAAGTATTAAATGTTTCTAACGTTTATTTGTTTCCCCTATAACTGCATAATATGCAGTCGATTGGACATCTTTAATCGCCATTTTCTCAAAAACTAACAGATAGGTAAATTATACAGATTTTATATTAGGAATGACCCGTAATCAAAAAAAATACGGGTGTTGCATAAAGGTAACGATTGGAAAAGTCAATTTTCCCTTCCGGTAAAGCCGGAGTGGACGTGTGACCTCTACGAGATAAAGTCTTTAAAAAATTAAATTAAACATAATAATTTTTATCATTTATATTGTTTTCACATAAAACTGCATAATATGCGGGTTTCCCCATCTTTAATCGCCATTTTCTCAAAAAACGGGATAGGTATAGGACATAATATACATTTTATATAAATGATTCGTGATAAATTTTAAAAATATATAAAGGGATTCCGTGAAAAAATCAAAGTTATTTCGTTAAACCGGAAGTATTAGAACATCTATAATATCGAAAATCAGCACCTTATAATATATTATGCATCCTAAAATTGAAAGCTATATGTTTTTTATTCCGGAAATAAAAAATAATTAATATTTCGTTGTCAGTATATATATATATATATATATATATATATATATATATATATATATATACAATATATATATATATATATATATATATATATATATATATATATATATATATATATATATATATATATATATATATATATATATATATATATATATATATATATATATATATATATATATATATATATATAACTCTTATGTCATTTTTTAGGAGGCACCATAGACTTCAATGATTTAAACTGGGAAAAAAAGTCATACAGTGCCCTAAAGGCGTATGGTCAAAGTAAATTGGCAAATATTTTGTTTATGAAGGAACTAGCCAGACGATTAAAAGGTAATAAAAAAATTTACTTATTTTTTTTACAAATTAAAGTAAGAAGGAATGTTATTTTTGAAGTTATAAAAAATATTGCAAAAAAATACAAAAAAAGAATTACAATTTTTTATATTTATCTACTCAAAAACCATAATCAATCATAAAATTGCTCTAACGAATCTTTATTCAAAGTTAGGGGCCATCCAGAAATTACGTCACACGAATAACATGATTTTTTAACCCCCCCTTTGTCCCTGTCACAACTCGTCACATTTGTGAGACCCCTCCCTCCTAGTGTGACGTCACATATTTTAAAATTTTACATCTAAAAATTATCATAACACTTATTCCAATTTTTCTTATTATTTTCATTAAAAATATTTCTTAATAGAATTAACATCCAATCAAAAATTTTCAATTATTTAGATTTTTACATGTGATGATCACAAAGCTGATGACCCCCCCCCATACCCGTTGTCCTACAATGACACAATTCTCTACACCCCTCCCTTCCTCACGGTGTGACGTAATTTATGGATGACCACTTATTGTCAATGGCCTATCTGGCCTATATGGTAACTTCAGAATATATTCCAAAACAATTAGATCTGACACAAAAATTAAAAATTTATACGAATATGGCATTTGTGCTTACCGAAAAACGGCGAATCAAAATATTTTTTTATTTTAGAAAATAACATCAATAACGTTAACACCTACAGTCTACACCCTGGTGTAATCAACACAGAGGTCGCACGCAACGCAACTCGTACCATCAGTTTTATTTGGGGACTTTTTTCTTGGGCACTTAAAACTCCCGAACAAGGTGCTCAAACGACGATTTACTGTTCGGTAGACGAGAGTTGCGCAAACGAATCAGGATTATACTATGCAGAATGTGCAGTAAAAAAACCCACAAAAGCTGCTAGGAACGAAGAGGATGCGAAGAGATTGTGGATAGAGAGTTTAACGTTGGTTGGTTTGCCGGAAAATTACAACTTTTTTGGACCTTAAATAAATAATGAAATATTTTAATAGAAATGTTTGATATATTAGTAATTGTTTACAAATAAAATATTATATAAAACAAAACAATTTAGTAGTTAAGTACAAATTCTCAAGTTGTAGCACCCAGGCTGTCTATTTTCCAATCTCGAATGCACAGTGTCGCCAAGGAAGTTTAAAGGTGTATGGAAGCTCAATACTGTAGAACAAAATTGTCCAGGCGTGCAGGTCACCGGGAATAGGGGGATTGGCCCTGCGGAGTTTGCGCAATGAATAGTAGGTCAGAGCCGGACATAATTCTTTGTTACTATCTATAAAGTGGACATCATCAAATGTCAAATTCAAGCATTCACTGTTTTTTTTATTTTTTTCACAAAATTGTTGGTTATTAAACGATACTGCCATAGAATATTTAAAATTATTGTGTAATATTGGATTTTATATCATCTGATATAATAAGGGAAGAAGCCTTCTATTTAAATGGTCGATATTTTTGTGAGTTTTGTATTTTTACCAAAAATCTTTGTAAATAAATAAAGACACGATTTTTTAAAATAAATTTCAAACATTGTATGATAGTTTCATGTACTTATCACCAATTTTGTGATAAAAGAAGGGCAAGATAGTTTAAATCAGTTTAATCTAATCCTATTCTGGTTGTACATTAAAAAGTGAAAATTTTTATAACTGCTTTTTAGGCATATACTATTCACTCATTACAAACATTCATGAAACAGAATAGCAGTGTTTAGTAACCTTTGGTACCTAGGTATCCATTGTAACAGTATCCGTTAATTTCTTTTTAAACAAATACAGAAAAAGCAAAAAGGCACCTAAACATAAAATTGTTCTTTCTTTTATTTAATTAGAGGGACCTGTATATATTAAAATTTGCCTGGTCTGCCCAGTAATTAATAATTTTGATCCTTTAAAAGAATGTACTAAATTATTAAATGAAATAAAAGTACCTAAATGTAAACCTTATTTCTTTTTAATAATCCACAGAAATACACAAACATTCTGGAAATCATCTAAAAGATAGTTAAGATTGCCTTACTTTTCTCACTGCTATTTTCTTTGAAATTTTTATTATTCTATTTTTCATAATTAATATATTATTATTTATTCGGTTACCTAACGTTACGTCTCATAAGAAGCACCTAATTTAAATATAAAAAATACTTACCTAAAGTAAAAAATGCCGGGTATGTTACCCTTGGATTTACAAGACAAAACCATACAACCTCTAATCATTTTGTTACGATATTATAAGTAAAAAACAATAAACACAAAATTATAGTCACAATTAAATAAACACTAATCACTAAAATAAGAAGGTTTTAATCAATTTAAAAAACTTCTGCAACCACAAAATATAGGTACTCACACAAAGCAAAACAATCGAAACTAATACGGCGCAAAGGGCACAAACCACAACGAAAATGACGAAGCCACTAAGCAAAAAATCATATTAATTACGTTACATTTATGTTTTCTTGTTCCTTTGTTACGTTAATCATCTTGAAACAATAACATCGCCTTGAACCTAATAGTTTCGTTATATTTCCTTCAACTTAACAAAATCGTAGTTACGTTAAAAATACAACGTTTTGGTTTCGAAACTTACACGGCCTCGTTACGTATTTTGCATTGGTTGGGCCTAACACATATTCTGAAACATCCACCTTATATAACTTACGTTATAAAGAGGTTTTTCTAAGGATTTAAATAGGTGGTTCTGTTATGTTATTATATAACATTAAGATCTTGATGGTAATGTGTGGTGTATGGTAAAAATACAGAATGTTTAATTAAGTATGGTCGTAAATTGTATTTTGTTAACCATTTCATGTCCAGCAACATAAGGATGGTACAGCTTTAAAATAAAAATCAGTATAATGAAGATGGCTTCGAAAGTCACTAAACATATTAAGTTGGCGACTTTATCACTAGGAGGCGCATGATACTAAGTATATTAAAAAGGGCAAACTTTTTTGATATTAAAGTAATTGATCACGGATTTGATTAAAATTACTAAATGATTTTTTACGCCTTTTCTCATATACTATTTTCTGTTAAACATCTAGAATGGTCGAAAATTTACTTATACGCAAAAAAGCACTAACAAAGTGAAACATATTTTTTAAAATATAGGCTGGTAAAGTAAAAAATATTTGATTAAATATCCTTTGTGTTTGAGTTTTCTAAAACTAAAATTGTGAAGTACCCTATCGATTATTAAAACCTCAAGAAATTAATTAATTAACAATATTTGTTTACCCTAAAGTTTAAGCATTTTTGTGTATAAATGTAAATATTGCGTCCACTCTGCTATTAAAGATGCCACAGAAAAAAAATGGATGTAAAAAAATGTTGTGATAAATCGCCTGTTAATTTTGATTATCATTTTTTCATTCACCCTGAAATAGTACAATAGTTTCCAAGATCAAACCAGTAACAAGTAACTATCCCTAATAAAAAAAAACTAATATAAACTATAGAGAAAAATTTATTCATAAAAATATCTGATGTCTACAACTCTCCTTTCATATTTCCCAAATTTTTGTACAGACCATTTTATATGGAAAGCTTATTTTCTAAATCCACACAAAATGTAACAGTTCATATATAAAAATGTTCATGTGATAATGTTTATCTTTCTTAATTTACTTTATAAAAAGTCTTAAATATTTTGTTATTTGTAAATATGAGTAAAAAGGTCTAAAGTTAGGTATAAAAATTGCCTACATAATCTATAAATGCTTATTAAAAGTCAACTGTATGTAAATGTATTTTTAATATCCATGTTCTGCTCTATTTTTTCCTGCTAGTTGCACCTGGAAAAAAAAACTTTGTAAAATATTTGCCCCAAAACTTTTGGTTACTGACATAATTGCTGTTTGCCTTGTGTTGGCTTTAAAGCCTACAATTTTTTAAAGTATATAGTCAAAATGTCTCTTATATTAGCTACTCGATTAGCCATTACTAAATGGTTAAGTAAAGTACTGATAAACCACCAAATTAAAAAAAAAAACATTTAGACACTTTGTACTATATAATTATTTTGCTTCTATTTGATAAACAATGCAATTAAAAATTCAATTTATCACTTAAGAAAACTTTTACTTACAGATATACTAGTTACGTTACTTGAGCATGTTAAACCAAAGCCTCTCTTTTTAACTGCCAATTCACTTTATGATTAGCTGTCATTTAAAAACATAATGTGCTGCATCTACAATTTATTTAAAAATTAATTTTTGTAATAATTTTATTATTATTATTACTACTATTATTTATTTGTCAAGAGTCTAATATCAGGGCTTCTAAAAAGTACAAAATAAAATACTTCACAGTGAATACTTTAAAGTTACAACTTTGATCAAATTTATTCAACCGAAGTATTTCATTTATTTAAAATACCCAATTTTTGCTATATAAGTGCCCTAAATATTTTTTGACCGATTGGAAAATACCCATTTTCTGAAAAACATTTTGTCTAGAAAGTAACTTTTTTAGGGCTAGACCAGAAAGTAGTTATTAAGGACCGGAAAAACACTTTTGCCAGGCTTATTTGTCACTAAACCCATTTGTTACTTTGCAGATCCATGAAATTAAAAATAAGTTGTTAATTTGGAGCATAGCCGTTTTTATGCATGGTTGTTACGGAAACGAATTTCAGTGGATTTTTTTTATCTTTGGACAGTCCACGAAGGCTTAGCCTAAGTACTACCATACTGTGGGTGTCTTAAATTATTCTTATTGTTATAATAAGTATCAAATCCATGTCAAGCGGATAAATAGACCTGTTGTCGATCATTAACATATTATTATTGTTTTTTTTTTAATAGTTTCGGTCGAAAAAAACATTGTACATTACATGACCGAAAACAATTTTTGCAAAGCTTCCAGGAGTTGCCTACAGCTAATTACGGCTCGCCCAACAAACCGCTTGACTCGACCTGCAAAAACACTACTTACCAGTCTTATAAATGACTAATGGAGAATATATATATTTTTGCTAATATGTAAGGTATAAAGCAACCAAATTTTAATCTATACTTTCTTTAATTTATGTGTATCTAGGGAATAGGAGGTACCTCACCAAACTAAATCCGGACTTATTACCTCAATATCTATCTTAAGGAAACGGCTAATGCTGGATTTTCTAGACTTATGGCTTAAAAACCTTACCTTCAAAATCTGGATTTTTGGTCAGTTTATCTATATACCTACATACATACATAAAAACTGAAGTGTAATACAAATTAGTGTAATATACTTACTTAACGATCCATATTTCCCTTCAATATCACAAAACACAAATTGTTCTTAAAATAAAGTAAGGTTAACTACTAAAGCGAAGCTAATCTTTCTTTCTAAACCTGGCGTCGTTGTCAAAAAATGTACCGCAATCTCTGTGCGTGGTACACTTAAGCAAACGAGGTCGATATGTTAACTGTGTTTACATTTCCACGAGGAAATATAGTAGACGCAGTAAACGTAACGATTCTGCATTAAATAATATCATTATTATAACGTTACAACAATAACATTTTATGTTTTAACAAATTATAATCGTATGTAATACGTATATTAACACATGTATCGAACTTGTATTTAAAAGACCATGCTATACATGTCAACATTTTAACGTTAATATAAAAGTACATAAAAATTACGTCCCTAAGATGTTTGTTCTATACCGTATTAAAAATATTTACAAAGGTATGTTACAGAAACGAAAATTATCAGTAACTATTCAAGAAAACGAAACAGGCATGATAAAATAACGTTTAGAATTAAACGTTATCACAGTTACTTCTGAATAACGTTACAAAACGTGCTCAAGATGTTCTTTGCTTAGTGGGAATGATGAGATGACGACGGTTGACGGTACAGCGCGGATATAGTTTCATACGCGACGGGCGCCCTTGCACCAAAAACGGTACTACGGCTCTCATAAAAGTATAATGTGTTGCCTAACTACACACTGACTTATCAGTGTGTTAGTAGGGAACACATTAAATTATTTCGTGGAATTTTGTTATTGCGCAGAATCGGCGGGGCCAACTCTGACAGTTATTTTCATACTGGGCTGGACATTTTTTTATCGAATGGGCCATAGCATTGGGCTTCCATAGACCTTTAAACTTCCTTGAGTGTCGCATACAGTATAATGTGGTTTCAAAATCAATCACATCGAAGATTTGAATTCTCGAATATTATTTTCGACATTTTCTATTGACCTTTTTGCGAGTGGCTAGGACCCATCCAAGAAATATATTTTCTTTCGTGATTGCTGTAACTAACCTATCTTTTTTATGGATTGTTTTGTTTGAGTCGTTAAAAAAATATAAGTAATTGTTGATATAAGGTTTGTTATATTAATTTAGTTTTATACACAATATCAACAAATATAATATCAGAAATGATAAAAAAGCAAATGTTTGTATGCTAGTTATTAATTTTTTTTAAAATCGAGCATATTAGAAAAAATAAAGTACAAAATGTTTATAAAAAAATAAAATTAAATTTTTATTATAGTTATACATTACATCGTTTTTGTGCATAAATAGATATTCTATATTTTGCAATACTGTTGTCTATATAATAGGTATTAAATTTTATCATATTTCATTATTTCCCAATAGTTTGTAGGGTTTCTTATTGCCAGGAATTTTTTAAAGCAATAATAATCCACGTCTTTTCGGTCTCTTTGAATATCAAGGAAGAGGAAAGGTTTTCCCTTACGAGATTATTTTCAATTTTGTCTTTCTTTCATAACAGTCTGTTTATTCTTTTTTCTAGAAGTAACACTTAATTTTTAAATACAAAAATTCACGAAATCACCAGTAAAAGATTGAAATTTCATGGGTTATGTTTACTATTTGGTTTTTTAAAAGCTCTGTACTGTTCAATTATCCATTTTTACACTATTGCCAAGTTTTGCCATTCAACTAAATTTCGAATTCGAGATTAAGACTCGCATAATACTCAAGAATGTCAAACAAAACGGGTAATCGAGACTTATTTGTGACATTTGTCGATTGCGACATTTTTCTGTTTAAACTGGAGAATTGACCTCAAGCGTTATAAAGCATATTGTAGAGTTTTAAAGCCAAAAATTAATCATAATTTTTACTATAGATAAAAATTAGAATTGATTTTTGTTTGAAATATTTTAATTAAAAATAATATAGCAATGGCATATTTAATATGTTTTTTTTTTCTTGATTTTTAAACCATTTTTAGATTTTATGTACAAGAATAACAGTAATAGTAGTTATTTCCCACTAAGCAAAGAACATCTTGAGCACGTTTTGTAACGTTATTTAAAAGTAACTGTGATAACGTTCAATTTTAAACGTTATTTTATCATGTCTGTTTCGTTTTCTTGAATTGTTACTGATAATTTTCGTTTCTGTAACATACCCTTGTAAATATTTTTAATACGGGATAGAACAAACATCTTAGTGACGTAATTTTTATGTACAAGTTCGATACATCTGTTAATATACGTATCAGATACGATTATAATTTGTTAAAACATAAAATGTTATTGGTGTAACGTTATAATAATGATATTATTTAATGCAGAATCGTTACGTTTACTGCGTCTACTACATTTCCTCGTGGAAATGTAAACACAGTTAACATATCGACCTCGTTTGCTTAAATGTACCCCGCACAGAGATAGTTACATTTTTTGACAACGACGCCAGGTTTAGAGAAAGAAGCTTTGCTTTAGTACTTAACCTTACTTTATTTTAAGAACAATTGTGTTTTGTGTAAGTAGTAAATTTAAAGGTTTTTCTAGTGATATTAAAGGGAAATATTGATCGGAAAGTAAGTATTTTACAGTATTTTCTATTACGCTTCAGTTTTTATGTATGTATGTAGGTATATAGATAAACTGATCAAAAATCCAGATTTTGAAGTTAAGGTTTTTAAGCCATAAGTCTAGAAAATCCAGCGTTAGCCGTTTCCTTAAGATAAATATTGGGGTAATAAGTCCGGATTAAGTTTGGTGAGGTACCTCCCATTCCCTAGATACATATAAATTAAAGAAAGTACCTATAGATTAAAATTTGGTTGCTTTATACCTTACATATTAGTCATTTATAAGACTGGAAAGTAGTGTTTTTGCAAGTCGAGTCAAGCGGTTTGTAGGGCGAGCCGTAATTGACCGTAGGCGACTCCTTGAAGCTTGGCCAGACCTGCAAAGTACTTGTTTTTGAATAATAATGTACAATGTTTTTTTTTCAACCGAAGCTATTAAAAAAACAATAATAATATTTTAATGATCGACAACAGGTCCGCTTGACATGGATTTGATACTTATTATAACAATAAGAATAATTTAAGACACCCATAGTACGGTAGTAGTTAGGCTAAGCCTTCGTAGACTGTCCAAAGATAAAAAAAAACCACTGAAGTTCTTTTCAGTAACAACCATGCATAAAAACGGCTATGCTCCAAATAGCAGCTTATTTTTCATTTCATGGATCTGCAAAGTAGCCCGAAAAAAAGTTACTTTCTGGCCAGAATGTTTTCCAGAAAATGGGTATTTTCCGATCGGTCAAAAAAAAAAACTTTTTAGGGGACTTATATAGCAAAAATTGAGTATTTTAAATAAATGATAAATTTAATCAAAGTTATAACTTAAAGGATTTACTGTGAAGTATTTTATTTTGTACTTTTAAGAGCCCCTGATAGTAGACATTTGACACATAAATAATAGTAATAATAATAATAATAATAATAATAATAATAAAATTATTAGAAAATTAATTTTTAAATAAATTGTAGATGCAGCACATTAAGTTTTTAAATGACAACTATTCAAAAAGTGGATTGGCAGTTAAAAAGAGAGGCATAGGTTTAGCATGCTCAAGTTAATCAAGACGGCTCCCAGGGAAGAAGAAGAAGCAAGTAACGTAACTAGTATAACTGTAAGTAAAGTTTTTTTGAGGGATAAATTGAATTTTTAATTGGATTGTTTATCAAATAGAAGCAAAATAATTATATAGTACAAAGTGTCTAAATGTTTTTTTTAAATTACATGGTTTATCAGTATTTACCATTTAGTAATGGCTAATCGAGTAGCTAATATAAGAGAAAATTTGACTATATATTTAAAAAAATTGTAGGCTTTAAAGCCAACACAAGGTTTTTATCCTTTATAATAGTGAAATAAAGTATCTATGATACTATCTGCAAATACAGTTTTTTTTTGCCAAACTTTGAGGGATAAATTGAATTTTTAATTGGGTTGTTTATCAAATAGAAGCAAAATAATTATATAGTACAAAGTGTCTCAATGTTTTTTTAAAATTACATGGTTTATCAGTATTTACCATTTAGTAATGGCTAATCGAGTAGCTAATATAAGAGAAAATTTGACTATATATTTAAAAAAATTGTAGGCTTTAAAGCCAACACAAGGTTTTTATCCTTTATAATAGTGAAATAAAGTATCTATGATACTATCTGCAAATACAGTTTTTATTTGCCAAACTTGTGATATAAAATTATCTTTTATATTAATGAAGCAATTATGTCAGTAACCAAAAGTTTTGGGGCAAATAATATTTTACAAAGTTTTTTTTTCCAGGTGCAACTAGGAGGAAAAAATAAAACAGAACATGGATATTAGTACATACAGTTGTTTTTTAATAAGCATTTTTTAAATTATGTAGGCAATTTTTATACCTAACTTAAGACTTTTTTACTTTTTTTTAAATATTACTCATATTTATACATCACGAAATGTGTAAGACTTTTTATAAAGTAAATTAAGAAAGATAAACATTATCACATGAACATTTTTATATATCAACTGTTACACTTTGTGTGGATTTAGAAAATAAGCTTTCCATATTAAATAATCTGTACAAAAATTTGGGAAATATGAAAGGAGAGTTGTAGACATCAGATATTTTTATGCATAAATTTTTACCTACAGTTTATATTAGTTTTTTTTTTATTAGGGATAGTTACTTGTCACTGGTGTTATCTTGGAAACTATTGTACTATTTCAGGGTGGACGAAAAAACGATTATCAAAAATAACAGGCGATTTATCACAACCTTTTTTTTACATCCATATTTTTTCAGTGGCATCTTTAATAGCAGAGTGGACGCAACATTTACTTTTATACACGAAAATGCTAAAACTTTAGGGTAAACAATTTTGTAATATTGTTAATTAATTATTTTTTGGAGGTTTTAATAATCGATAGGGTACTTCACAGTTTTAGTTTTAGAAAACTCAAATATGAAGGATATTTAATCAAATCTTTTTTACTTGACCAGTCTACGTTTTAAAAAATATGTTTCACTTTGTTAGTGCTTTTTTGCGTATAAGTAAATTTTCGCCCACTCTAGATGATTAACAGAAAATAGTATATGAGGAAAGGCTTGAAAAATCGTTTAGTAATTTTAATCAAATCCGTGATCAATTACTTTAATGTCAAAAAAGTTTGCCCTTTTTAATATAGTTAGTATCTTGCGCCTCCTAGTGATAAAGTCGCCAACTTGATACATTTAGTGACTTTCAAAGCCATCTTCATTATACTAATTTTTATTTTAAAGCTGTACCATCCATATGTTGCTGTACATTAAATGGTTAACAAAATACGATTTACGACCATAATTAATTAAACATTCTGTATTATTACTATACACCACACATAAGGGATCCAAAAGATCTTTTAATGTTATATAGTCAACATAACAGAACCACCTATTTAAATCCTTAGAAAAACCTTTTTACAACGTAAGTTATATAACGTGGATGTTTCAGAATATGTGTTAGGCCCAACCAATGCAAAATACGTAACGGGGCCGTGTAAGTTTCAAACAAAAACGTTGTATTTTTAACGTAACAACGATTTTGTTAAGTTGAAGGAAATATAACGAAACTATTAGGTTCAAGGCGCTGTTATTGTTTCAAGATGATTAACGTAACAAAGGAACAAGAAAACATAAATGTAACGTAGTTAGGATGATTTTTTGCTTAGTGGGTTGTATAACCTTAGTTTTACTATCTTAAGCAAGCTTCATCAGTTTTTATTCGGATGTACGAGCTGAAAACCTGAAGAAAAATGTACATAACCAAATTTGAGATATGCTGTGTTCTAGAAAAAACATTTGTTATGTAAACAAAATGTGAAAAAATCAAAAAACCGCTTTTCTCCTCACTCATACCTATGTAAGAATTGGATGTGGAATTTTTTTTTGTGTATACAAATAAAAAAAAATGTTCTGAAATTATTTTCTTAGTAAAATATAAATTAAAAAAGAAAATAATTCTATGTACATATACCATGTGCAGAAAGTTGATATGTATGTTATTGTTTATATATTAGGGGCTCGGGAAAATGTGGAAAATCTCCCGGATATGAAAAAAACACGTAAAAAGAATTCTTCTAGTTTATATGAACTTTTTCCAT
This sequence comes from Listronotus oregonensis, assembly GCA_019359885.1. NCBI lineage: Eukaryota > Metazoa > Arthropoda > Insecta > Coleoptera > Curculionidae > Listronotus > Listronotus oregonensis. Next base: position 10,123 of record JAHBCN010010254.1, on the reverse strand, counting down.
ATAGGCCTTCTTTTCGGGAATCTTAACTCCCATAAAGCTCCAATGAAATTAGGTTTTTTTAGACATAATTATTGAACCACTAGGTATATTTCAATTTTTTTCATAGGATGTTATACTAAGTAAATTACTATCAAAGAAAGTTTTCGAAAAAACGTAACTGTATTTACAGTGTTAGTGCTCTAAATTTTTTCTAGTTAAATATGAAAAACAGGAATCTTCACAGAGCCCATTTTGAACCCTCTTACGAAGATTTGAACTAACACTTCCTTTGATAGAAATTTACTTGGTATAACATCTTATTAAAATAAAATTGGAATATACATATCTGGTGGTTCAATATTTATGTCTAAAAAACCTTATTGCATTGAAACTCTTTGGGGAACAACTTCTCCGAGAGGAGACTCATACGAAAAAAGTTTGTATGCACTTTTAGCGTCCTTTGAGTACTTTTAAAGCACATTTTCCATTAAATTCCATAACAAAACTTCATAAGGAAGTGCAGTTTCGTTATAAGCAAAAATTGATTCAGTTTCAGGGAGCCAAAATGATCAGATTTTTATTTTTAAAAATACTTTTTTAAGCTTAAGGTCTCTTGGGTATGTGAAAAAGCCTCTAGTGTCAATAATACACCATACTTTCAATCTAGGAGTTACTGTTATAGTCTGTCTCAAAGTATATCGTTATGGTTTTTGACGGACATATAAATATTTTGGCTAATATTTTAGTGGCAGTGTTGAATAACCGTTTTCACTGTGCGTTTCAAAAAGTTGTTTTACGAGAAAATAACTATATATATATATATATATATATATATATATATATATATATATATATATATATATATATATATATATATATATATATATATATATATATATATATATATATATATATATATATATATATATATATATATATATATATATATATATTATATATATATATATATATATATATATATATATTATTAGTGAAGAATTGAACAAAAGAAAAAAATGTAGTGATTTTCAATTGCACCGTATAGACAATAGTGATCAGGACCTAATAAGAAGGAAAATATATTGTCTTTATGAAAGCGGAGTTATTCCTACCTTGAACAAACTGAAAAAGAAGCTATACGAAGACGAAACCAATATAAATATTAGCCGTGCCACCCTCCATAAAGTTATTTGTAAAATGGGATTTAAATACCGCAAAATAGACAAAAGACAAGTAATAATGGAATCGCACAGATTACGCACTTGGAGATTATTATTATTATTATTCAAGAAATTAAAATATATAGGTTAGAAAACAGATCCATAATTTACCTTGATGAAACATGGTTCGATACACACGACACATCAGTATCCAAAGGAAGGGTTGATTACAGTCAAAACTGTCTGACGAAAGCACCTTCAAATATAGGAAAACGCATTACCATAATACACGCTGGTTCAGAAGACGGATTTGTCCCGAACTGCTTGCCGTTGTCTGCAAAGAATATTAAGGAGTTTAGCTTGGATTATCCTGAGGATACAAGTGCAGAACTTTTTGAAAACTGGTTTCAAAATTATCTTTTAAAAAATATTCCAAACAACAGTGTTATTGGCATGGATAACGCAAGCTACCACAGCCATCTGCTACACAAAGCACCAGCTTCATTCACTTACAAAAAAGCGCAACTTTTGGATGTCCTAAATTCATATGCAATTAAAAAACAATATTTTATTATCACACACAATTTGGCTGAACCGGCTGGACATAACTGTCTTACATCTTCCTCGGTATCACTGTATGTTTAACCCCAAAGAGCATTTGTGGAACCAAGTAAAATCAAAGATCAGAACAGAAAATGTTACACCTATTTTAAGTCCCAGTGTTAAAAATTTGATAAAAAATGTAATTACTAACATACCAGTTGAGAGCTGAAAAAATTCAGTAGAGCACATTATAAAAATTGAGGACTCTTACATTTCTATACAAAACAACGTAAATTCTATTGTAATTAATCTCAATGATGACTCTGATAATGAAACAGAATTAGATTTAGATATTTAGATGAATTGTGATGAAAATGTAATTACGTATCGATAATGCAGTTATAAATTTATTAAAACTTTGCATATATTTAATTTCTTAATGTAATTTTAAGATTATACTTACCTAAATAAACAATAAATTATAAATCTTTATATTATTAAGGTCCGTCCCTAATGTTCTGTCCTTTAATACCTACCGATCTGCAGTTTTATTGCTGTCGGCAGGTATAATCCATAAATAAAGGCAAGAGCTAACACGGTATACTTTGAGACAGACTATACCAAAAATTTCTAATGCGCATGTTTAGATTATAAATTAGACAGTGCTTAATTTAAACTGTAAATTTTATCTTATTTCTTATTTATGTAGTTTAAATATCTTATTATCTTTATTTATAATCGATAACCAAGGATGAAATTTGTAGTATAACTTTCTTGACCAGATGGTGAAGGACTATTGAAATTATTTGGATGGATTTACATGCACAAGGCATAAATATAATAATAGTTTTCGTTTAAATTTCAATATATTTTATTTTTATTTTTACTTTGATATTATTTTCTATTAGTGAGGAGATGTAAAAAGTACCACCTGTAGAAAATAAAACAGGTTTTTACAAAAAGTATAGGTAATTTTTTACTTAATTAATTCCACCCTCGCCGATTTTGAATATTTTTGCATCCGTGGTTTTTTTGGGTCGCTGATGAGGAATCTTAAATCCTTTTTGTTTTTCGGCAACGTTTCGTTCTCAAGATGTTTATCATTAAACTAGTAGCACTTTTACTATATTTCCCCCTCTTTTTGCAGAAAATGAGCTTTTTTTACACGCAACCATCAAATCGGATTTTAAAAACACTTATACTGTGTTTACTTATCTTCACTTTTCCATGCTACAATATAATATGCGTGATATTCATCATTAACATTGAAAATCAAACTTACCGCATTTTAATTGTAATTCCCTTCCTTTCGCACACAGTTTTAAATTTTAACATTAAATTGGCACAGTATATTTAAAAAGGTTGTTTTTGTATTTATTTAACACCTTTTTTCATTAAATTGCAGATTTTCACTTTTAAATGCCGCCGTCATATTTACTGAAAAAATCCGTGACAAATACATGGTTGTGGCGCATTAAAGTAAACATTTGCAATTTTATAGAAAAAAGATGTAAAATAAATTAACCATCAGTTGTAAAAAAAAATAAAAATACTAAAATTAAAATAAAAAAAAATCCTTCGAGCCGGATTTGAACCAGCGACCTATGGATTTCTACAAAGCTTATTCCACTACAGTCCACCGCTCTACCAACTGAGCTATCGAAGGTATGTACATTAGTTATTTGCCTTGGCTTTTAAAATACTACTGTTTAGTTGCACTTAAGCATCGAGTATGAAAGTATTTTTATTTTAAAATACAAAACAATTGGTTATTTAAAAAAAAAAAAATGGATTTTCTGGGTAGAGATAGATGCTTTTTATAAATTCTTAAATGGCGCATGTATGGAAACGGTGGGATACGTATGTACCTACTTACCCATGTGTTTACAGTGTTTACACCACAAAAAAAGTAATCGTGACGTCATTAAGATCTCGAACTAAAAATTTGGTCCACCTTGTAAATATTAAAATTTGCGGTAATTGTCTTTAAAGTTGAAAGCAGTGGCGGCTTGTGGGTTAAAAAGTAAGGGGTTGCAATTCTAATGGTTCTTAAAAAAAAAATAAATTACCACAATTAACGAAAATAAATAAACATACAAAAACGTGGCGTATGTTTTTTATGGAGCTCAGAATTAAATGTTCTGGTAAAACTTCTTTTTTTACTAGACAAATTGTTCTATTTTTAAATGAGGAATAGGCCTCCGAAGTCTTTTTATTTCCGCTTTATCAGCTAAAGATCGGCCACCAAACGACTCTGCAATTAATTTTGCACTAAATTCATTTTGAACACACAAAATATTTCTAAAAAATGCAATTAAGCACCGCGTGATAACCAAAATAACAAATTATATTTCAAAAAATCGTAAATCAGGCTGCGAGATAAACAAATGCTTGCACTCGAACTGCAAACCGCATGACGCTATTATGAGCGCCCAATGCCAAGAAAGGCAACTCCATATACTTACGCGTACTCGTAATAAATCCAATTGGGTTTGCATTTTGATTGCAACCATCGCATTGGCTTCGAGGATGAGACGCGATGCGACGCTCGAATAAATTAATAATATTTTAGCGAAAGCAGTCATTTTAATAATTTGGCTGTTATTTCCACATAATGTTAATACAGATTTTCGAATGAATTTTAAAAAAATGTGTAACTATGTAATGATTAATATATTTTTTTAAAATTTTATACCTTTTTTGGGGGTTGCGCAAACCTGCACACCTAAGGAATATAGCCGCCACTGGTTGAAAGATTTTGACTAATTTTGGTATATTAGATTTTTTTGGGGCGCTGATGATAAATCTTAAAGAATTTTTAGTCGAAAAGAGGTATCCATCATCAAACTTGAAAATCAAACTAACCTTATTTTCGCTATTCCTCCTGCTTTTTGCAGACAGTTATTCATTTTTACACTGAATTGGCAAACAATATACGCCTTTTTTCCATTTAATAGCAAAGCTTTACTTTCAAACGATGCAGCTATGAATACACGAGGGATTTTTTCAGCAAACATGACCGCCTCGTTTGAAAGTGAAACTTCGTAATTTATTTGAAAAAAGGTGTAAAATAAATATCAAAAGACGTGTTTAAAAGATGTTTATAAAATATTGTATGCCAATTTAGTGATAAAATCAAGAATTGCATGCAAAAACAAGGGGAAATATAGTGAAAATGGATTTTCTTGGTGTAAAGATGTCGGTCCTTTTTGGAGGACCAAAGTGACAGTTTTGATTATGTTTGACAGTTTGCCCCCAAAAAAAAATAAGGGCGAATTCCAGTTAAGCTACATCATATCTATTTTTGTTGTTTTTACGTTTTTTAAAGGTCTCTAGATGATTTTCTGCAACTTTTTTCCTAATTAATTTACCACAACAAACTTATATTTTAAAAAAACAATGTTAGATTCTGATCATATGGTATAGACTCTTATTTTGGTACTAGAGATAATACTGAATTATGTTTATCTACGAGTCAAGTTGGTGTAAACATTTGCAGGAATTTCTTTGTCCATCATGATTTTTCTTATTATTTAAATAATCTTTCAAAATACTAACACAAAAGATGATAAATTAAAAAACAGTTTTAAAATAATCGATAATTAATTGACAAAATCCCTAAAAATGGGTTCGGCATATATATAAGCTCGGTAGATTAGATCTCACTAATGCGATATACCTGGGTATTTGGCATTTTGGTTTTTTATTTCTTTAACAATCGTATTGTTATTAAAATACCACTAAACGTTTTTCGTCCTTGCAAGGCCACCAACATTAAACCACATTTAAGTATTGAATTATAATCCCAACCGGTATTTGGTTACATTAAAAACCGATAAAATTTCCTAACTTGTTATTGTAATGAAAAATATACAATTAATTTTATCTTAGTTACTAATGTAAATCTTGAATTAAGTTATCATTAAAGATTTCATGATGATAAATTATTATTCTCGAATTTAAATTTTAATGAACAGATGTATTATTAATAATTTGATCTATTATTTCTGCCATTTATTATTTATATTTATGATTTTTTTTTGGTTCGACAAGTGGATTTATAGATACAGACAAATAACAAAAATACAATAGAAAATAGAAATAAACCTATTTATACAGCCAAATAAATTAAATGAAAGGTACTTTTTGAAAATTATATTGAGTTCCAAAAGACAAACAAACTTAAAATTATGAAATAATATTTTCTCGTTATATACAGGGTGTCCCAGAAGTAATGGGACACAGAACAACAGCAGATTCATTAGGTCGAAATAATGCAATTAACGTAATCTTGCCTTATCCCAAAGTTGATAATAAGTAAGATACAGGGTGTCAAACTTTTAATTTTGTTTTTGTTTTTTCGTAATAATTTCTTAACTAAATAACATAGCGGTACAAAATTGGGGATTTGGGGGTTTTTTAAAGCGAGAAGTTTAAATTTGTTCATACTTTTAATGTTGCTGGTAGAGGGCGCCAGCTACGGCCTACCACACTTGTTTTAGATATGCCAACTTTTTTTAAGCTTAGTATATTAACCTGTTTATTAAAAAAGAAGTTACTATAATTATTCCTTCTGCGTCAAAAATGTATTCTTCATTTAAGGCTCTAGGAGTTTTTTTTTATCTTGGGACAGTCCACGAAGGCTGATGCCTAAGAACTAACGTACCGTGGGTGTCTTCAGTGTGGTGAGAGGGACTTTGTTCACACGGGACTTAAATTTTTGGAGATTGGGAGGAGAGGGAAAAACTTCTGCGGGCAGCAGGTTCCATAGTCTTGACACTCTAGGGATGAAGGAACGAAAAAATCGGGAAGTTCGAGGCCTCTCTAACTGAACTGTAAAAGGATGCATAAAAGTTGCACTACGTGTTGCTCTGTTCGAAACTGCCAAAGAAGGAACTATACTGGCCAATTCCCCCGAGCAGAAGCCGTAAAAATACCTATAGAAGGGCGACAGATCCCCTACAGCTCGACGGTGGGCAAGAAGAGGAAGCCTTTCTGTGAGCGTTGGATCATTAATAAGGCTCTTCTTTGAATGGAGTCCAGAATGCTAAGTGTTCTAGGGGACGCCATTCCCCAGACATGAGAACAATATTCTAAAGAGGGTCTGATTTGGGATACATACAGAGTGTACAGATTGGAAGAAGCAAAATATTTTCTGGCTCGGAAGAGGAATCCAATCTTTTTGAAGCTGCCGAAGCTAGGGATGAAATGTGTTTGTGCCAGTTGAGGTTATTCTCAAAAGTAACGCCGACAAGATTAAAGGACTCTTTGTTCTGCAGAACTTGGCCGCTCATATGTAAGGGATGAGCATTTGCAGACTTTTTTCGCGATAGCGAACATGACTGTGTTTTCGAGGCATTAAACTGAACAAGATTTTTGGCGCCCCAATCCAAGATAAGTTTGAGGTCTTGTGAAAGAGATATCTGAATTGACCTGCGCTTGTTTTCGAAATCAGAATTACACGGTGGCTTAAGAAATTAAATACTAGAGTGGAGGGTACTATCATCAGCAAAACTATGAATGGGATTGATTGTGGAAGAAAGAAGATCGTTAATGTGTAGAAGAAACAGCGTGGGAGCCAGCACTGAGCCCTGGGGCACCCCAGCAATAATTTGGTAGAAACTGGAGGAATGACCATCTACACTAACTGATATCACAAACAATATAGGCTGCGCCAGTTCTAGATTTAAAAAATTCATCATTTCTTTGATGTAGGTCTATCTAATAACGTTTGAGCTTTTATGTTTAAAACAAGTACATCTTTTTGACGTATTCATTTTTTAAATTAATTAATATAACTGTATTTTTTAGCTCTGACTCCACTTTACTTGAGACTCTCCCTAGGAAAGTGAAAGGTATGTAATTAATATGGTCTTACAAAATCAGCAAAACTTTTCTAAAGGTTTTCACGTAAATATGTTTTTAATTTAATTAACTTTTAGGGATGAAGACATATCGCGCTGCAATCAATTTAGCTGTCCCCAAAATATATTTTGCAACATGCAAATACAATTTTTCGAAATTTTGAAAGATAATGCTTTATTTTGCGATTTTCTGAAAAAAAATTCCAATTTGACAGCTAAAAAGTCACGTGGTCATCCTTATACAGGGTGCCACAGATTCAAGTACATGCTTATGGATCTTGGAAACCGTAAGAGATACAAAGTCGGTTAAATTATTGCAAAGTTGCGCATTTAGGTGCCTAACAACATGCCATTTAGAAAGTTGTAAAATTCCGAGTACTTCCGGAGATATCCGGAAAAAAACGAAATTTGCCTATTTTGTTTTTATTTTTTTCTGGCGTTATTGAAAGAGATATGGAAAAATAAAAGACACTTTTTCATGGCCACTTTTTAAGCTCTACAAAACAGGCGCTATATTGTTTGTGCTGATATACGTCGATTAGAAAGGAAACTGGAAAGCCAAGAACAAAGCTTAGGTGAAAGACCGTAAGAAGGAAGTTTGTTAAGAAGCCCATCATGCCAGACCTGATCGAAAGCTTTGGATATGTCAAGAGCAACGATCTGGGATTTACCAAGAAACTCAAGGGACTTGTTCCAGTTGTGTGAGACAAAGGAAAGAAGATCAGCTGTGGATCTACTGTGACGGAATTCATATTCTCTATCATGTAAGATCTTATGTTTTTCCAGATACTTTATGATTTGGAAATTAATGAATTTTTCTATTACTTTGCAAACAACTGAAAGAAGAGATATAGGTCTATAGTTAGAAGGGAGACTTTTGGATACTTTTTTGGGGACAGGTTGCACACGTGCAGCTTTCCAACTCTTCGGGAAAATGCCCGTGTCGTAAGAGATTCGAAAAAGGCGAGTTAAGATGGGTGCAAGCTCGGGAGCACATTTTTTTAAGGCGAATGCTGGTATGCCATCCAGCCCAGACGATTTTTTAGAATTAATAGAAGAAAAAATACGCTTGATCTGTTTGACTTTAAAAATTATATCGGACATTTTATGGGAAACAGGGACAACTGTTGGAAGAGGAAGATTAATAGGAGGATCAAGCGTAGAATTGGCAGCAAATTGTTTGGCAAACAGTTCGGCTTTTCTTTTGGAGGTAGACACAATTCCGTCTTCAGAGATTAGGGGTGGAAAAGAATTTGTGCAAAAGTTCTGACTAATATTATTGGCAAAGGACCAGAAAGCTTTACTGCCATTTGAGAGAGAACTTTAACTTTTATTCGATTGTTAAAACGGTCTTTTGCTTTTGAGATGGTCTGATTATACTGATTTCTCGCTTCGATGCTAGCATGTCGATCTTCGGGACTGGGGTTTTGAAGAAACTTTTTGTGGGCTTGAATTTTTAAAAGTCTGGCTTTGTCACAGGATTTAGAAAACCACGGTTTGTGATTTGAAGTTATGGGGTTCTCTTTAGTGTGGGGAATATAGGTCTCAATGCGTAGTTGAATTGTTTTGGTAATTTGTTTACATATTTCGGAAGGATCGAAAGTAGAAAAGCAGGTAGGATCCTCAGCAGAAGCTGGTAAAGAAATCTCTCAGACCACCCCAGTCTGCCGAATTGTAGTGCCAGACGGTCTGAGGCGGCATGCTTTCAGTTGCCTCAAATGAGTGCAGTATAATTACGGTGACCAAACCATGGTCAGAGCGACCAAGGGAGCAGTTATTGATGCTTGATAGAGTTCGGGTGGAATTAAGAAAGAGATCTAGGGGGGTTAGAATTCATGGGTGGGAACCCTAGGAAAGTAGGTGTTCTTATGAATTTAGATCGTGAGCGAGTTGCTGATTGCGAAATTTTCAGTTGCTCTGCCTGCATCAGCTTTGTGGAGCCTACTAATCCTTATTATGAGCATTAAAATCCTCGGAGGACGTATTTACTGGCCAATGGAAATCCGGGAATAATATTGTCGATCTTTATTGAAAGGAAATCAAAGAACTCAAGCTAGAATTGTCAGACGGGGACCGGTATATACAGCAGATGAATTTGGTAGAAGACTGAAAGTAAGTTTAAGCCAAAGAATATCAGGTCTACCCGATTCGATGTTAGGAACCCCAACAGCCAGGTTGGTCGTTATGAATGTATGCACAAACTCCGCCATGGGGTCGAAAAAGATGAAATAAGTTCATACCCAAAAGGAGGTGGGTTGGTTGCTGTTGGGGACTTATTTGGGTTTCTGGCAAGAAATAGTATGGGGTTTCGAGGATTGAAGATAATGGTGATAGAGTTTAGCGTTGGAGTTAAGCCACATATATTTGTGAAGGATATTAATTTTCTGATGGTGGTCCCCCAAATGTACCCTCAGCCCGGAGCAGAATGGAGGGGCATTTTACCTCCGATAACTTTACGTCTGCATCATGATTATTTCCAATTTCTACTAGAGTGGGAAAAAAGAGAAAGGAAAAGAAAGAAGAGAAGAAGAATAGAAAGAAAGAGAAGGAAGAGGAAGAAGGAAAAGTGGGATCTAC
>JAHBCN010010253.1:0-32245 GCA_019359885.1 Listronotus oregonensis | reverse complement strand
TGTTTAATTATTTTTGTATTATGAAGGATATTTGAAACTAACCTCTTCCAAAGTGAAACTTTTAAAAATAATTGATTTGGGATAACCTAAAGTCTATCTCTTATTGTTTTTTGTTCCCACGAAATAGATTTGAATATAAAATAATAATTTTAGTGGATTATTTGCCTATTGTGGTTAGTTGTGGTCAGTTGTAGTAACTTGTCTAGATAAAAAGGTATATAAATATTTTTAATAAGACGAAAAATAAAGAATAATTTGATTTTAACCAAAAATTTCTGTACAAAAGGGGAAAAAGGTTTTATTCATGTAATTTTTGAAATTTTTTTTTGTTTTAAACAATTTGTTTTATTTTCTTAATAAATATAATCGGAAAAGCAAAAATTAGATTCTTTTTAATAAAATTATAAGTATTTTAATCAATTTTTTATTAATATACTTTAAATGATGATATTGTCTTAATTCATTTAAGTAACAAGGTTTATTAAATTTGACATAACAGTGTATATGAGCGTAAAATTCAGCCTCCACTCCGAAAGGTTCTACGGCTATGACGTACTGCTCTATACACTGTCTGTCGTTCGCTCGGGCGGCGTTACGGTCGATTACAATATTTTCGAAATCTGGTAAAACTAAAAGATTTTGAGGAACATTATCTGGATATTCCCCTTAAACGGAAAATGACTTAAAATTTTTTTATATGTTTCCCTGATATTACGATCCCCAAAAAAATTCTAAATGAGTGAATGGAATTGTTATAAAAAAATCTGTACTGCTCCTCCGTACAGCGCCGGCACGATCAATTCGAGGCCTTCCTCTTCCCCTAGCCGCAGCAGGGGCACCGTCACGAGGTTGGTTGCCGGGAGGGGCTGGAGCAGCAGGAGGGACCGCGACACCGACAGCAGCAGGCACAGGAATAACCCCAGGTGCAGGGACATTATTGTTTGCAACATTGTCTCTTCCTGGTGGCCTTCCTCGACCCCTTCTATTCGGTGGATTGTTTGCAGGGGGAGGAATAACTGGGATGACATTATTATTATTTTTATTATTATTATTATTATTGTTTACTCCTGGTGGCGGCGGAGGAGGAATAATAACTGGGATAGCATTATTATTATTGTTGTTGTTATTATTTATTACTCTTGGTGGCGGCGGAGTAGGATTATTAGGAACCATTTTTTTCGAAAAATTTACTACAAACTATTATTTATTTATTTTATATTTGAATTTGGAAGAAAGAAAGAATTTAATAAAAAATTTAAGATATATCAATTGATTAATTAATTAATTAATTAATTAATTAATTAATTAATTAATTATTTAATTTCTAATTTCACCATTTAGGTTTTCATAAAGATTATGGATTAAACATTTACTAAAATACCGCGACCGCGTAACCTCACTACCGTTCCAATAATCGTATAGATTCTTGATTGTAAATCGATGACCATTCATAGGCAAAGGTCCTTTAATAATCTCTAAAATATCATAAGCCAAATTGTGATCTCTTAATCCATTTAAATAAAAAAATGATAAAATTTTAAATCTCTCCCGGTAAGTAAATGAAGAGGAACAGACAGCTTCTTTAATAAAAAGTGGCCATATATTATAAGGTCCTACGATATATTGTAATATCCAAATCTTATCGTCTAAAAGAGAAAATATTACATGAAGCTATCAGTTTTATAACTTTTTGATACGCACCGATACAAGTCTACCTTTATTTTTTTAATTATTTTTCAATTAATGTTTGTATCTACGTATCTATATAGATTGTATATGGACATTTACAATAAAAATTTTTCTTACCACCATGTGTACTTATATCATTTATATAAACGTTAAAATTAACCGCCATAATTTGTTATCTGTAAATTTTTTTTTATATATTATAACAATTTACTGTAAATTTATACCTTTGAAAGCAAATAAAGGATTATAGAAAGAGTGCCAGGAACCTTTGCAGCAGTCTGAAACAGTTAAAACAGTTGCCAAAATTTAAAATCATGTCGCTTTGCACAACAATTATTCATTACTGCTACAAATTCCTACTTTTATAAACTAACAAAGCCCTACACCACCGAAATTCACCTTAAACTTAACATTAATCGGCTAACTAATTAATTAATAAATCAATTAATCACTCTACTACTTTCAACTATGAGGCAATATCAAACGTCTACTTTTTTTCTATTATTTTTTTTACCTCTCAAATTACAAATATACCATGGAAAAACAGTTAAAATACTTTACGATTCATTATATTATAAAATATCAGTAAAACCTTACATTTTTTCAGTAATTTCACCTAAATTTCTAGCAATAACTTATAAGAAGACTTACCCGTTGGAAGATGACCGTTAAATGGTTTTTAGCTGTTCACAAAACTCTATAAATATTAAAATTTCCCGCGCATTTTTTCTTCTTTACTCAAATAAATGTCAAAAAATAAATATGGCACAAAACAATATAAGCGTTTTTTATTCAATACCTTTTACTACCTTTCCAGCAATTTCCTTACTACCTCTCCAGCAGCACTTTCCTTACCCGAGTTGATTATTCTTCTTCAGAATGTAAAAAAGAGAAATGAAGAAGGAAAATTCATTCACCTAAATCGCTCTAAACGAATGAATCTAGATTTATCGTAGAATTTTCCTTCTTCATATTTTCGTATAGCGTTACGGTACTATATAGGTGACGCTACGTAGACTTAAATTGGGGCGCATGGCCCCCCTGTTACATGTAAATTTCGATTTAAAAAATATGTAACAATGTGTTCGAATGAATTCAGTTATTTTGCTACTCAGTTTATGTCACTATCGGCATAAAGCCCCGAAAAAATAAAACACCTAATGCCTTGAAACTAACCTGTTTCTCCAAAGTGATTTTTCTTTACTCGATTTCTTTTCAAGGACAATAGCGAAATTTGTAGTAAATATTCTAGCTCCCTCACACTTTTAATTGCTTGACACAGCACCAAGGCATATTTATGTGGCCTGGCGTCCACCTAATTTAAAAATAAAAATAATGATAAACTAATTTAATTTAGAACTTTTTACCACCAGACCTAAAAATTTACACTGTTTCTCATACCGATAAGCCGCCTTACGGCGAATTTTCAACAATTATATAAATCCATTTTCGTTGGAGTGGTATAGGTTGTCTGGTTAAATTTAATTAATCTGTACCATTGTTTTGGCCGGTTTGTTTATACATAACCTGTCACGCTGTGTCAACCATGTGAGCAAGTGCAGTGTTGCCAGATAGCTAGAATACCTACGTGGTTGGTAAATAATTTGTCTAATTAAATATTATAACTTGAAAATCTTATAATTGAACCTTATTATGAAATAACCCTAGCGTCATCCGAGGTATTAACACATCTTTTACGTAGTTAGACCACCGATTAGGCCCATATAGTTACAAATAAGGGGGTCACATGACCTGTCAAGAATAGGTTTGGCAACGGCTACGCTCTATGTCATGGACACCCGTGTTGTCTAAGGCCGGATTTGGAGGCCAATACGCGAATGTTGGTTTTTCGGGATCCTGCGTTGTGCGTACCGGTGATGTCATACTTAATCAAAATTAAATATCGAATGTCATAACTATATAACCTTTTTAAGTAGCATTTGATCATTTGGAATGATGGATTATTGGGTAACGGATGCAATTGGAGGCGTGAAGTTGTTGGTTTGGCAAGTTTGGTGTACCTGGGTAACCTTATGTCGGCCATCTTGGGCAGACGTGGTCGGTACTGCCACCGAGTGCGGAATGGCTTAAGACATCGGTTGGTAGGGCGGTGAGTTTACCTAAGAGAACGAAGGGACTAAACGTCCTCTTTTAACAAAAAGGCTCGACCAGAGCAGGTGCTTTTAGCGTGTAGCGCCTTAAAGAGAAGTTTGAATTGAAAATTCTCCCGAAAGGGGATTAACTCTTGTAGGCTTTGTAAGGGGCTTGTCTAGTTAATGTGAGGTTTCACGAAGACGTGTTGGTTGGATTGCCTGTTTTTTTGTGGAACGGTCTAGTTGCCACGTGGACGGAGAGTACCCGGATTCTACGCTAATTGGGCTCCTGGGGAGGAGAAGAGCAATTTTGTCTAAACCCTACCCATCTAAAAGGTAATATATTGTGTTTTAAAGCCTACTTTCTTAGTTTAGGGGTAATTGTTGGTGGTTATAACACCAGTAAGTAATATATTGTAGTTTAGCAGTCAATCTGCGACATGGGGTGCTGTCAATTTTTTTTTGTAACACATTTTCCATTTTTTATTGCCGTTAATAATTTTTTATGAAATTCGTTTTTTTTTATTGCCGTTAATAATTTTTATGAAATTGTTTAGGGCTTTTTATGTATAAAAGGGGATAATATTAAAAGCCACATGGCATTTAAGGGGCTAAAATTAATAAATGGAAAAAATGCCTTGCAGGCGCCATTTTGTCCACGAGGCTTTGGGAATTTCATTTTTTTTTGGTACCAAGTTGGTACCCAATGTAGAGGCTATTTTATGTATATAAGGGGGTGATATTAAAAAGCCACATGGCATTTGAGGGGCTTAAATTAATTTAAAAGTAAAAAAATGCCTTGCTCGCCATTTTGTCGAAAAGGCTATGGGATTTTAATTTTCATTTTTTTTGGGACCAAGTCGGTATTCAATTGTACTAAAAGAGTGTAAGAAGTTGTTCTCTTTAGGGTTTTTATTTTCCACTTCTGGATTTATCTTTTCCACTACTGGGTTTAATTCTATATCTACCCGAGGGGTACGAGCCATTATGGTTCGTGGGGTCCCACTGGTTGTGAGCTGCGTCACGACGCCCTGGTGATTTGGTCCCAGGCTGCTATGGATTTATGGCGTTAAATGTTTAGATAAGTGTTTTAGTGTTTTTTTCTATTATTGGGTGCATACGGGTTACTGCCCTGACTTTAAAATGATATTTTAAATGAACATCTGTTGCCGGAGTTGCAATGCCATTTGTTATGATTAGTGATGGGCCTTATCGCTTATGTTAAGAATCGAGTTATTCCATTATGAATTATTGCATTGATCGGATTATCATAATTTAAATTGTCTAAATAATCAAATGATAAAAAAAATTGTTTTAATAATCAAATTACCAGTTAATTTTATTTTGAATTGTCCCATCACTGGTTATGTTTTTTTTTGTCTCCATTTCTTCTTAGGTAACAGGTATGACCTAGCGTTGTTTTAATACTGCCATTTTTTTCCTTTTTTTTCAGCGTTTTATTTGGTTAACTTGCTGCAATAATAGTAATTTCCGATTGCAATTAGCAGTGGTTAAACAATTATGGTCATGCTTGTTGCAACATGTTTTTTTATTCAATTTGAATGCTTAAATAATCAGTTTACTTATAAATTTCCTCAATTACTTTTACATGAAACTATGTTTGTTTCTTTATTTTGCGGCATTGTCGACTTATTATTAGCGATTCATTTTTAATATTAGTGATAAATTAATGATACATATTGGTGTGAAATACTACGTTCTCGTATACCATGGTACACGCGTACAAGGTTTAAATAATCTGATTTTTATTTTTGTTTTTTTTTTTTGTAACTTATTGACATTGAACCTTACTTTGATCCTGAAGTATTATGATTTTTTTTTGAAAATTTATCGTGTTATACACTTGACTGTTTATTTAATACTTTTCTTTTATAAAGCGGTAGCCTAGCTTTCCCATAACAGTGTATATGAGCGTAAAGTTCAGCCTCCACTCCGAAAGGTTCTACAGCTATGACGTACTGCTCTATACACTGTCTGTCGTTCGCTCGGGCGGCGTAACGGTCGATTACAACATTTTCGAAATCTGGTAAAACTAAAAGATTTTGAGGAACATTATCTGGATATTCCCCCTTAAACGGAAAATGACTTAAATTTTTTTTACATGTTTCCCTGATATTACGATCACCAAAAAATTCTAAATGAGTGAATGGAATTGTTATAAAAAAATCTGTACTGCTCCTCCGTACAGCGCCGGCACGATCAATTCGAGGCCTTCCTCTTCCCCTAGCCGCAGCATGGGCACCGTCACGAGGTTGGTTGCCGGGAGGGGCTGGAGCAGCAGGAGGGACCGCGACACCGACAGCAGCAGGCACAGGAATAACCCCAGGTGCAGGGACATTATTGTTTGCAACATTGTCTCTTCCTGGTGGCCTTCCTCGACCCCTTCTATTCGGTGGATTATTTGGTGCAGGGGGCGAGGAATAACTGGGATGACATTATTATTATTATTATTATTATTATTGTTTACTCCTGGTGGCGGCGGAGGAGGAATAATAACTGGGATGGCATTATTATTATTGTTGTTGTTATTATTTATTACTCTTGGTGGCGGCGGAGTAGGATTATTAGGAACCATTTTCTTTCGAAAAATTTACTACAAACTATTATTTATTTATTTTATATTTGAATTTGGAAGAAAGAAAGAATTTAATAAAAAATTTAAGATAAATCAATTGATTAATTAATTAATTAATTAATTAATTTCTAATTTCACCATTTAGGTTTTCATAAAGATTATGGATTAAACATTTACTAAAATACCGCGACCGCGTAACCTCACTACCGTTCCAATAATCGTATAGATTCTTGATTGTAAATCGATGACCATTCATAGGCAAAGGTCCTTTAATAATCTCTAAAATATCATAAGCCAAATTGTGATCTCTTAATCCATTTAAATAAAAAAATGATAAAATTTGAACTCTCTCCCGGTAAGTAAATGAAGAGGAACAGACAGCTTATTTAATAAAAAGTGGCCATATATTATAAGGTCCTACGATATCTTGTAATATCCAAATCTTATCGTCTAAAAGAGAAAATATTACATGAAGGTATCAGTTTTATAACTTTTTGATACGCACCGATACAAGTCTACCTTTATTTTTTTAATTATTTTTCAATTAATGTTTGTATCTACGTATCTATATAGATTGTATGTGGACATTTACAATAAAAAATTTTCTTACCACCATGTGTACTTATATCATTTATATAAACGTTAAAATTAACCGCCATAATTTGTTATCTGTAAAAAAAAAATATATTTTATAACAATTTACTGTAAATTTATACCTTTGAAAGCAAATAAAGGATTATAGAAAGAGTGCCAGGAACCTTTGCAGCAGTCTGAAACAGTTAAAATAGTTGCCAAAATTTAAAATCATGTCGCTTTGCACAACAATTATTCATTACTGCTACAAATTCCTACTTTTATAAACTAACAAAGCCCTACACCACCGAAATTCACCTTAAACTTAACATTAATCGGCTAACTAATTAATTAATAAATCAATAGGCCTTTTCATCACAATTTTTTTTGTGCGCATGCGTCAGTATCAGCCATTTTTTTCGTACTGTTTTTTGTAAACAAGCATGTTAAAGGGCCCGTAAACACATAATTAAAATAAAAAAATACCAAAGAAAGTATAGTTATTGAAGAAAAGAAATACGAAAATAAAGAAAAAAGTGCCTTTATTAGCAAATAGGTTTTTTTAATCGATTATTATAATGATATCAGTACGAAAAGGAACGAAGAAGCGGTGTTGTTATGGAGTATGTAAGAGTGATACACGCTATAAATCATTTAAATACAATACAATTTAATCAGTATAACAATTGTATATATGTGGTAGGCCTAACTAGAATAAAATTATAGATATTTTTTGTATAGTAAAGAAGTAATGATGCCTAACCTCTCAATCAGCTCACTTCTTTTTCCTTTTTAAAGACGTCCATGACATTTAAGCTACCTTTTTAATTGCGTACAATTATTGGCTTTAACTGAATTATAAATCAGTGAAGCACCATCAACGATTTTTTCCAGTAAATTATTTAATTGGGAAGATAATACTGCATTCCCAGCCATTCTCGATCAAAACAGTACGAAACTTTTGAATTGCCGCTATTTCAACATGGCGACTGCGCTTGCGCTTTTCACATGATGAAAAGGCCTATTAATCACTCTACTACTTTCAACTATGAGGCAATATCAAACGTCTACTTTTTTTCTATCATTTTGCTATCATTTTTTTTACCTCTCCAATTACAAGTATACTATGGAAAAACAGTTAAAATACTTTAATTCATTATATTATAAAATATCAGTAAAACCTTATATTTTTTCAGTAATTTCACCTAAATTTCTAGCAATAACTTATAAGAAGACTTACCCCGTTGGAAGATGACCGTTAAATGGTTTATAGCTGTTCACAAAAACTCTATAAATATGTAAAATTTTCCGCGCATTTCTTCTTCTTTACTCAAATAAATGTAAAAAAATAAAATATGGCACAAAACAATATAAGCGTTTTTTATTCAATACCTTTACTACCTTTCCAGCACTTTCCTTACTACCTCTCCAGCAGCACTTTCCTTACCCGAGTTGATTATTCCTTCTTCAGAATGTAACAAAAAAAAATATGAAAATATGAAGAAGATTATTCCTTCTTCAGAATGTAACAAAAAAAAATATGAAAGTATGAACAAGATTATTCCTTCTTCAGAATGTAACAAAAAAAAATATGAAAATATACACTAAAAGGAAAATGTCAAAAAATAAATTATTGCACAAAACAATATAAGCGTTTTTTATTCAATACCTTTACTACCTTTTCAGCACTTTCCTTACCCGAGTTGATTATTCCTTCTTCAGAATGTAACAAAAAAAAATATGAAAATATGAAGAAGATTATTCCTTCTTCAGAATGTAACAAAAAAAATATGAAAATATGAAGAAGATTATTCCTTCTTCAGAATGTAACAAAAAAAATATAAAAGTATGAAGAAGATTATTCCTTCTTCAGAATGTAACAAAAATTAAAAATGAAGAAGGAAAATCATCACCAATATCATAAGAAGAACTAATTTCTAGTTTCTTCATATTTTCGTATAGCGTTACGGCACTATATAGGTGACGCTACGTAGACTCAAATTGGGGCGCACGGCCGCCCCCTAGGAAGACGGGGGCGGCCAAAAACGAGCACCGGCTAAACAAGCTAAATCTATATATATTACATATATATAGAAATGCATAAGGTATTTCACCATTTTCTTTTGTAAATAGATTGTGGTTCTAAAAAGAACCGTTTTTATTTGCAAATAGACCAAATTAAATTGGTCTATTGCGGCGCTTCTTTGCCTTGGGCGCTTCTGCTTCCTGGATCCATTTTTCCACATCGGGATGGTTGCGCAAGATGGCCATCCGTCTTGTGATTAATTAAAATTTAAAAGGTGAAGCTCTGGCGTGGAGATGGAAGATCCGTAACGTTAATGGGGGTTTCGTCGAAAATGGAGGTGATTATTGAAGAAATATTATTTAAAGCTGGTGAAGAATTTTGAAAATTATTTGAAGGGGTTGCATGTTCTATATTTATAGCTGAAGAATGAACAAAATTATTTAAAGGAAGTGAAAATTCTATTTTATTTATAGCTGATGAAAGTTCCCTGTTCATCTCAGCGGTTAAAGTGGAAGAGGAAGGAGAATTATGTATTACATTTATTAATTCATTATTAATCGGACATATATTTAAATTATTAGAAGAACTATCGTCGCCCAGGATGGCTTCGCAGAATTGCCCCAGGGTTAATTGTCGGCGGTTAAGCGGAGAAGAAGAAGAAGAACAAGTGGAAGTGGAAGCGGAAGCTGAAGCAGAAGCAGCCATTTGAGCAGCCATTTGATCTACTTTTGGCGGCGAAGTAAGTTGACGACAGGAGGGGGAGAAACCCTCAACAACGTGCTCATTTTCATTCTCATCCTTATTTAAATTTTCAGATTCACTCTGCTGAACCACCTTCGTACTGGGACTAGAAGCAGCCTGCGGAGAGACTTTTGTGCTGTTATGGGAGGGGGACAGACCACCTGTACGTTCATCATCCTCAGTTACGGACGATGAGCCACGTTCTACTGGACATTCCGGTCTGGGAATCTGTGGCGAAGAGCTAGTTAAGAGTTGCAAAGGTCAAAGGTACTTTTTAAAAAGACCTTTATTAAATGTTACAGTATAAAATACTTATAATAACGAGTACACAATATAAATTGGAACTAACTTAAATCTATTACAAGCCTACTATTTATATATAATTTATTGCTAACGTTGTAGTTTTAGGTGGGTCAGCGGTTACTGCAATTCTGCTGATTTTGTGGGTTCATGGAACTATAATTTCTCCATCCCCTGGGGAAGTTTTGTAAGGGACGAACAAAACTGGCTTTGCATCTTCTTTGGTATTGGATGGCTCTTGTTCTGGGTTTTTCTTTTTCCAAACTTGTTTTATTTTGTATCCTGCAAAGATCAGAAAAATGGTTAGTGTAATGTAGATAGGTGTCATCCAAAAGTGAGTGTGGTGATTTGTCCATGGTTCCATCTCAATTGGTTGTAAATGTTCTTCTTCTTTGGATAGTTTGTGAAGTTCATCGAGAGGGATCTTGTTCAGTTTTAGTGGTTTTAACTTAATCTGTTCCTGAATGGGTTTTGTTCTCATTTTTGGTAGAGTTAATGGTTCTTCTTGAATGGTTGTTTGGGAATTTATTGATTTGTTTGGAACTCGCAATTTGGTGGTACTTTAATAAGAAACGTTCCTTTAAGGACCATTAGTTTTGAAGTTGAACACTGAGTTAAGACCTTGGTTTCCTGGGGGAATATAGCAATGTAGAAGGCTTCCGTCATTTCTTGAATTAAGGTTGCGTTGATGGAGATCGGTATTTTCTGACAAGCTGCTTCGGTGTTGGTTATCTGAAGAATTTGAATAATGCAGTCTTGTTGGTTAACATTTTCTTGTCGAAATTGTTCGGGGCATAAGTATTCGGGTCCATTTCTTTTACAGGATACATCCATGTATTGATAAAGTTCATAATTTAGGGCTAAGTAAGGGGCAGGTGGAATGATGGTCGTTTGGTTATGTGTAGGTATGGAAAAGAGGTGGAAATAGGAAAACTGCTCTGAGTGTATAATTGGGAAATGTAGAATAAAAACGAGTGTGCCTCTCGCGAAGTAGCCGTCCACGGTGATGACATCATAGTATTTTGCCAGGTCTTCGTCTTGAGTATATAAAAGTTGGCTTTCTGGATGATGTTCTAACATTTTCTGGATGGTCCATTTTAATTCTTCTGGTTTAATAAGGCTGTTGTGAAGGGTATTTAGTCTTGTAAATGTCATAGCTGCCTCTAGGTCGTTGAGGATTTGTAAGACAACTTGAAGTGCCAGGTTCAGTTGATCCAGTATGTTTCTTGTTTGTAGAAAGTGATTAAAGTCAAAAATAAATTTATTAAGTTCAGACCTGATCTTGTTTGTTTCTATTTCAATGGTTTCTTCATTATGGCTTATAAGGGTTATAGTTTTGTTGAAATTATCCATGACTTTCTTGTTTAGGCTCATATGATGGTTTACTTGTGTGATGATATTATTCTGGTTTTGCTGAAGAGATGCAATGGCGTTGTCGTATTTTATGGCGTCCTCTTGGTCCAGGTTTCCTGATATGGTTTTCACTATGCTTCCTAGCCCATTAAGGAGTCCTCTTTTGGATCTGTATAGGGATAGATAGTGCTGAGTTTTTCTTGTGCGGATTTTAAAAGGTACTGCAGGCTTTGGTCGAAATTATGTAGACTTGTGAAGTATGGATGGCTTAGTCCGTTTTTGATTGCATTAGTAACAGCTTTATATTGTGCTTTAGTAGGTCGACTTCTGCTACTATTGGCTGAAGGTCGAAGTAGTGTATGAAATCGTGGGTGCTAGTTTGGATCCTGGCTTGGCCCAGCTTGAGGGGAAGGATTCCTGGGTTGTCCTTGAGGTCCTGGATTAGGATTTCTTGGGCTCCGGTTAAAGTACATCTGCAAAGTATTTTTGTATTAGTTCTTTTATGAGGATGATTCTTTATGTTCTTTTGTGAACTGTCGTGTCTTGTGTGTCGATAGTCACCATGTTGTCAGTTTTAACGGTTTTGAGGGAAAATCTTGGGAGAAGTTTGTTTCTTTTGATCGTTTTCCGGGTATATATTTTGGTGCTTGGTTTGTAAGATATGGGAACTTGTCTTTTGGCGTTTCTCTTTTCGATGTATTTTTCTTTGGTGCCTTGTAATTTTTCGTTTAGCTCTTTATAAATGGTTTTTATTTTTCTCGGTGTTGCTGAGTATAATTGTTGATAAGAGTTTTTCAATGTCGACGTCAAATGGATCCTGAGCATCTAAGTGGCCATTCAAAACATCCATAGGTCGCTTGTTAGTTATAGAATGTATGGAGTTGTTGTATCCTAGGATGGCATAGGGCATTTGTTCTTTGACTTCAAGAGATTTCTTCTTTTCCCGTAGTATCCTAAGGTGTTCTATGATTGTTGAATGGAATCGCTCAATCATTCCATTGGATTGTGGATTATCTGCGGTGGTGTAATGAATCAGGATTTTGTGAGTATCTACGAATTCTTGCATAAGGCCATTTTTAAATTCAGTTCCACTGTCGGAGACTATCATGTGGGGTATTCCATGGTGAGTAATGAAGATTAGGAAGGCATTAAGGACATTAACTGCATTTGATCCTTCTATTGGATATGCCTGACCGTATTTGGAAAAGGCATCAATAATGGTGAGAAATTTTTGGCCCCCGGCTTGAAAGGTGTCTAGATGGACTATTTCAAGAGGTTTGGTTGGTGTTGGTGTCAGCATAAATTTTGGTTTTGCAGGATTTCTGTCATATTTGTTGCTTTGACAGATGTCGCAAAGGTTGATTACTTCTTCTATGTCCTTTTTAAGATTTGGCCAGAAGTATTTGCGTCGAATCTGGTTTTCGGTTTCGGAAATGCCTCTATGGTTTGTTTTGCTTTGGTGGTAGTCGGAGATAATTTGCTTTTGTCTTTCTTCGCTATTAACGTCTTCCAGTAGGATGTTACATTTTACTAGATCAAAAGCGGAATTCTTGAAAACTTCTCGAAGAGTGTTGGACAGAGATGTATATAAGTTATCATCTTTAAAGAGAATGGCATATTTCTTTTTGGGATCGATGTATTCTTTAAAAAATTGAATAATATCCTTTTCTAAGTTATCCTTTCCAAATTGTACATGTAGTCGAATTTTGTTGGCAAAGATTTGTTCCTTTGCTGATTTTGCAGGATTGTAGTTAACAGTTTTAAGAATAATTTGATTATTATAGTAATTTAATGGTTTTTCGCTTATAGGTATTCCTTGTATAGGATCTTCTTGTGTTGTATGTCTGGTTTTGTCCTCATTCTCCATATTGTTTTTAGAATTGTTTTCCTTTTGTTTGGTTTTGTTGTCTTCGTCCATAATCTCTTTTATAACGTCAAGTTCTTCGGGTGTTGCTGTGGTAACTGGATTACTTGTTGCTAATTCCACTAGGTCGAGCGTCGATCCAGGATTGTTGAACAAGGATGATCTGTCGTTTTCGATGTCTACTAAGTCGTCGAGAGTTGGAAACTGTAAATAGTCGGAGGGTCCAACAAACGTTTCTTTTGTGTGAATTTCTACTCTGGAAAGGGCGTCAGCGTTGGTATTGGCTTTACCTTTTTTGTATACAACTTCGTAGTCAAATTCTTCAAGTTTTAGTCGCCATCTGACTAGTTTGGAGTTTGGGTCTTTGAGAGAAAACAGCCATTGAAGTGGGCGGTGGTCTGATAGAATTTTGAATTTTCGGCCAAACAGATAGGGTCTGAAGTACTTTGTAGCCCAAACAATAGCTAGCATTTCCTTTTCGATAGTAGAATATTTGAGTTCCGTTTCATTTAGAGTTCTGGCTGCGTATGCAATTGGTTTGTCACTACCAATAGGACCTTGTGAAAGAACGGCGCCAATTGCGAAGTTGCTTGCATCTGTGGTGAGGTTAAATGGTTTGGAGAAATCTGGATATTGGAGAAGAGGCTCATTTGTCAGAAGACTTTTACAAATTTCTATACAGTTTAGAAATTGTTGGGTGTGCTCGATTTTGACGTCTTTCTTGAGGCAAGAGGTGAGTGGCTTCGTAATTTTGGCAAAATCTTTAATAAATTTTCTATAATAGCCAAGAAGACCTAGAAATCCTCTTATTTCTTTTGCTGTTTTAGGAATGGGATAATCCATAATAGCTTTTATCTTGTCTGGATTTGGTTTTATACCATCAGGAGTGACGATGTGACCCAGAAAGTTAACTTCCTTTTTCAGGAATTCACATTTGTCAATTTGAATTTTGAAACCAGTTTCTTGCAGGCCTTGAAATACTTTTGACAGATTAACCATGTGTTCTTGAAGAGATGTACTGAAGATGATAATGTCGTCCATGTATACCAAGCAGATGACTCCTTGAAGACCTTTTAGTACATTGTCCATCACTCGTTGGAAAGTTGCTGGTGCATTTTTTAATCCAAATGGCATTCTTACGTATTCGTAGTGGCCATTTTCTACGTTGAAGGCAGTTTTCTGAACGTCTTCTGCTGCCATTTCGATTTGATGAAATCCACTTGCGAGGTCAAGAGTTGTGAAATACTGGCATCTGCCAAGTTTGTCCAAGATGTCCGTTATGTTAGGGATTGGGTATCTATCATCAATGGTTTTCTCGTTTACTTTTCTGTAGTCCACTACAATGCGCCATTTGATCTTTCCAGAGGCATCGGGTTTCTTTGGAACCACCCATATAGGTGATGACCAGGGTGATTGGCTTGGTCTTATGATTCCTTGGTCCAACATGGATGAAATTTGCTTTTTTACTTCTTCTTTGTGGACATGTGGGTATCGATATGACCTCGTAAAGACTGGAATCTCATCTTTTGTTCGTATGTGATGCTTTATCTGGTTGGTAAAGGTCAGTGGAGAATCTGGATAGTGAAAGATGCTAGCGTACTTTTTACACAATTTTCTTATAGCTCTTTCTTCTTCTGGGTTAAGATGATCTGTACGAATGGGTGGATTTGCTTCTTGTTTAAATTGGTCCTGAGATTCTTGGGGTAGGATATCCGCTGTGTATAAGTAGAATTGGTCCAGATCAATTTTGCGGCTTTCTATTGGTTCTGTTAGGGCGATTTGTATTGGATCATCAGTAGTATTGATTAATTCTGTCCAGGCTAGTTGATTACTTGCTGTTGTAAGAGTTTCTCTTACAGTTGCTCCTTGGAGTCTTTGTCTTGGAAGTATAATCGTTCCATGGTTTTGTTTTACAGGAAGTCTAACTTGGGTATTGAATGGGGTTCTATTTGGATGGAATAAAATTGAGTTTTATTTGTTTCATAATACTCAATAGGTAGGACTGAGTGTTCGGTAAAAAGTTTGGAGGCTGGTAGATCTAGTCTAGCTTTAAGGAGCTTTAAATTATCCAGGCCAATAAGGCCATCGAAGGTTTGATGAAATTTAAAAAGATAAAATTTAATTTGGGCATTTGAGTTGAATTCAGAGAAGATAGGGATTTCAGCACAATAGTCTTGTAAGTGGTTTTGGAATATGGAAGTAACAACGAAAGGTTCGTGTTGGATATTGTTTCGATAGTACTTGAAAGCAATGTCTGGATTAAGAAAGGATTTTGTAGCGCCGGTGTCAATCAGAAGCTTAAGGGGTGGATTAGAGATTGATATGTAGGGAAGCTCCTTTTTGTCTGTATAGCTATGTAGCTCAACTACGTTTCTCCATTTGTTCTTGGATCTTCTTGAAAATTTACTTCTTCGGCTTCGTATTGAAAATCTTCAGGATATTCTTGTTCATAGGAATGATGGACTTCTTGGTTGTTGTAGCCCCATGTGTCTTCTTCGGGATAGCCATATGGGCTGTATTGACAGGCTTCGTCTTGTTCAATATTAAAAAGTTCTTCAAAAGTGTACTTAGGGTTAGATTGTTGTGGTGGCCGGAAGTTTGGAGCTTTGTTCTGTGTAACAGCTCTCGAAGTAGTGCTCATGGGTGTTGGCTTTGGTTGGTGAGATGGTCCAGGTGGATTGGCCCAAACGTTATGTTGGATTGGTCTATTCATAGGTTGGCTTGGTTGGAATCTAGGTGGTTGAATAACAGGCCTTGGTCTATTGAACGGTTGTGATGAAGGGAAGTTTTGCTGAGGTTGTGACTTGAACGCTGGTCCTTGTGGTCCTTGTGGTCTAAATGGTAGGGCTGTCCACGGGGCTTGCTGTTGGATGTTTTGTCTTGGTTCGAATGGTCGCCACTGAGAAGGTGCAGGCTGGAATGACGGTTGCGGGTTTGGTTGGAAAGCAGTTCTGTTAGTTGGAGCAGAAGAAATGCTTGCATTTTTCTGGAGGTACCGAATGTTGTGTTCTTCCTGTATATACTTCATGGCAGTAGCAAGATCTGTTGGTCGCATGGCTCTAATAGTTGATCCAAGAGGTTCCCGTAGTCCTGCCAGGAAGGTGGTGAGGGCTTGTTGTTGGTAAAAGTTCTTTTTGCTTGCCTTTACGGTTTCGTTGTTATTGTGTAGTCCGACATAGTTTGATGTGGTGTTAAGTAGACTCATAACTTTTGCATGGAACTGTTGTGGGGTTTCATTAGGGCCTCATTAACGAGATCTCTGGTGAGCGAGTTTTCGTTTCTTTGATCTCCAAAGTTCTGGATGAGCGTTTCTTTCATAGTGGGCCAGTTAAGAGAGCCATAAATCGAGATTACTTCTCTAGCTCTTCCTCTTAACTTGCTTAAAATTCCTTGAAATATTATGTGATTTTGAAAGGAGTTAATGTCGGCGGTGTTCCAGTAGTGATTCATCAGCAGAGTAATTGCTTGGATAAAGTTAAAAAGTTCGTTGGGGTTGCCATCATATTCTGGAACGATGCTCAGGTTCTTGATGTCAAATTCTGGTGGTGTAGCCATGGTAATTGGGGTAGTTTGTTGAGTCTGGGGGTTAGTAGTGGGTAAAACTTCGTTAACACTAAGGGCACTAAGTTGTAAGAGTAAGTCCTGTACTTCCGACATAAATTACTTACAATATAAGGATGATGCTATGTTGCATATCCGCTAAACTAAATACTTAAATTACACTTTATTTAAAATAATTTGCAGTTTAAAAGTTAATTTTTGCTGCAAATTTTGGCACTAAACACTATCACTAGTCTTCGTAGGCGAACTTCTTGATTGTTTCCTGGAAGATAGATTCTTGAAAATTAGTGGATAAACGCTAAAAAACGACGAGGATCTAAGGGCAGACTCTTCCACTATTCTACCGACTGCGCCAGTTAAGAGTTGCAAAGGTCAAAGGTACTTTTTAAAAAGACCTTTATTAAATGTTACAGTATAAAATACTTATAATAACGAGTACACAGTATAAATTGGAACTAACTTAAATCTATTACAAGCCTACTATTTATATATAATTTATTGCTAACGTTGTAGTTTTAGGTGGGTCAGCGGTTACTGCAATTCTGCTGATTTTGTGGGTTCATGGAACTATAATTAGCTCGTCGAGCTACGAGGGGAGACATCACCATAAGCAGTGCTGCCACTTGAAGAATCTGGAGGAGCAATCTGTGGAGAAGAGCTCGTCGAGCTATGAGGGGAGACGACACTTCCATAAACGGTGCTGCCACTTGAATTTCCACCTACTTCTACTTCTTCCACTGCCGAAGGAATGTCTTCTACCAAATGCCTATTCATTCTTAGTAACTGGTAAAATTTTACGGCATTCTTTCTATTCCGATGAGAGGAAGAGGAAGAACATCGCCAAAAATCTGGCGGCAAATCTGGTGCCATGTACTTGGTGGTTCATTAACTACTTGCTCACAAAGTAAATGCCAATTTCTAATGACTTTATCTTTACTTTGTTTATAAAGAAGATAATGCGTCGGGTGTCTCAACACCACGTCTTCCAGATTTGTACAATTATATGTACAAGCTAAAAAAATTATTATAAATAATCGAGGGAATTTAGGACAAAATGAGTTATTAGAAGTAATACCTCTTATATTTCTCCAATTTTCCATCTCAAATGATGAAACTCAATAATAATAATAACAATCTCAATATGATAAAATCTGAGGCACTGAAAAAAAAACATTTATTTAGGAGATTGCAAATTTTATTATATTTTCCCTATTCATTATTACCTTGTAGGTGTCGCCGTCGCCGCCACTGCCTACGATTATTCATATAGAAGGGCAGGCAAAATTTTATTATGATGTTAATATGTAAATATGCATGCGGTAGATAGGTTTGTTTTTAAATTTATTTTTTAAAGAAATAAGAATTTGTATTTAATTTTTCGTTTTATATTATTTTTAAATAGTTAGTTAGTTAGTCAGTTAGTTAGTTATTTTAATTTAAATCAATTTTTTAAATTTTCCAAAGAACAACAAAACGCGATAATATAATAATAATTATAAAATTGATAAAAAATTCGAGGGTGCAGGCGTTTTACGGAGGAACATTCAGTAGGTTGACATCATCTATGAAAGGATCAAAAATTCTTCTAGCTGTAAGGGTAAAATCTTCCGTAGCGTTGATAATTTCTAAACGGGTTAGTAGAGCGTCATCTACATTTTGCGGTTCGTGAATAGCAATCATTATAATAGGACCTCGAAATTCAAAAGTTATAGGAGGTCTATCTTTTTTGTCCACAGTTACCGTGGCACCTTCTAACAGCCGTTTTAAAATTCCATGACTGTAATGAAAAAAACTCATTTCTTCAAAAATCATTATTTTATAAAAAGTAGGATCAAAATTATTAAAAGCAAATCTATCTTGACAAGGCCAGAAAATTACTCTTTCCCATTTAGCATATTGGGCGCCCAAAAGGTGATTCTTAATAAATGTACTTTTTCCCATAAAAGCGTCGCCCCATAAATAAAGTTGTTTTAAACGGGCAGGTAGCAAGAAATTATACTAAAGAACCACTTTTGCACGTCAAATGCCCATTGGCAATTATACGTTAAAGGGGGAATTTCAAATGGAGGTACTTTTTTTAAAAACATTTTTTTTTTTAAATCGTTAAAAAATAATTCTAAGTATATGCCATATTTTGGATAAAGATTAAAAATTAGTTTATCAGTTAAATTAAAAAATTCATGAGTTTTACAATAATCAGTTAAGCGAAATAGGGGACTAAGATGTGTAACTGGAATATTAAATGTAAGTAACTCTGTATCCTCTTTTGAAATATATAATAAAGTTGCTTTCGAATTTCTTACCGCTTCTATATCGGTATTACTAATATATTTTAAATGATGATATTGTCTTAATTCATTTAGGTAACAAGGTTTATTAAATTTGACATAACAGTGTATATGAGCGTAAAATTCAGCCTCCACTCCGAAAGGTTCTACGGCTATGACGTACTGCTCTATACACTGTCTGCCGTTCGCGCGGGCGGCGTTACGGTCGATTACAACATTTTCGAAATCTGGTAAAACTAAAAGATTTTGAGGAACATTATCTGGATATTCCCCCTTAAACGGAAAATGACTTAAATTTTTTTTATATGTTTCCCTGATATTACGATCACCAAAAAATTCTAAATGAGTGAATGAAATTGTTATAAAAAATTCTGTACTGCTCCTCCGTACAGCGCCGGCACGATCATTTCGAGGCCTTCCTCTTCCCCTAGCCACAGCAGGGGCAACGTCACGAGGTTGGTTGCCGGGAGGGGCTGGAACAGCAGGAGGGACCGCGACACCGACAGCAGCAGGCACAGGAATAACCCCAGGTGCAGGGACATTATTGTTTGCAACATTGCCTCTTCCTGGTGGCCTTCCTCGACCCCTTCTATTCGGTGGATTATTTGGTGCAGGGGGAGAGGAATAACTGGGATGACATATTATTTTATTATTATTATTATTATTATTATTATTATTATTATTATTATTATTATTATTGTTTACTCCTGGTGGCGGCGGAGGAGGAATAATAACTGGGATGGCATTATTATTATTGTTGTTGTTATTATTTATTACTCTTGGTGGCGGCGGAGTAGGATTATTAGGAACCATTTTCTTTCGAAAAATTTACTACAAACTATTATTTATTTATTTTATATTTGAATTTGGAAGAAAGAAAGAATTTAATAAAAAATTTAAGATAAATCAATTGATTAATTAATTAATTAATTAATTAATTTCTAATTTCACCATTTAGGTTTTCATAAAGATTATGGATTAAACATTTACTAAAATACCGCGACCGCGTAACCTCACTACCGTTCCAATAATCGTATAGATTCTTGATTGTAAATCGATGACCATTCATAGGCAAAGGTCCTTTAATAATCACTAAAATATCATAAGCGAAATTGTGATCTCTTAATCCATTTAAATAAAAAAAATGATAAATTTTAAACTCTCTCCCGGTAAGTAAATGAAGAGGAACAGACAGCTTAATAAAAAGAGGCCATATATTATAAGGTTCTACGATATCTTGTAATATCCAAATCTTATCGTCTAAAAGAGAAAATATTACATGAACCTATCAATTTTATAACTTTTTGATACGCACCGATACAAGTCTACCTTTATTTTTTTAATTATTTTTCAATTAATATTTGTATCTACGTATCTATATAGATTGTATATGGACATTTACAATAAAAAATTTTCTTACCACCATGTGTACTTATATTATTTATATAAACGTTAAAATTAACCGCCATAATTTGTTATCTGTAAAAAAAATATATTTTATAACAATTTACTGTAAATTTATACCTTTGAAAGCAAATAAAGGATTATAGAAAGAGTGCCAGGAACCTTTGCAGCAGTCTGAAACAGTTAAAACAGTTGCCAAAATTTAAAATCATGTCGCTTTGCACAACAATTATTCATTACTGCTACAAATTCCTACTTTTATAAACTAACAAATCCCTACACCACTGAAATTCACCTAAAACAAACTGTAAACAAATTGAATTATTGGAATAGAAAAACTTTATTTCTGCATTAAAAAAATGCATTTTAAGGTTTGCAGTTAGGTATAAAAAATGTATAACTGGGTAAATAATGATGGAAATGAGAATTTGATACTCGGGGGTTTTTAAGGTGGCTGACATGCCGAATATGACATTGGCAAGGGTCTACGGAGTACCTGGTGCGCGCTGAGGATAGTGTAAACGTTAACTGGAATTTTACCACAGTTTGACTGACATTAGCAGGATTTGTTGTAAAACTTAGAAGATGACGTTTACACCATCCTTAGCGCGCACCAGGTACTCCGCAGGCCCTTGCCAATGTCATATTCGTGTTCAGCGACCTCGAAAACCCCTGAGTAACAAATTCGAGCCCATTTTCATCATTATTTACCTAGTTATAATTTTTTTTTATAATTGCTAATTTTAAAATGCATTTTTATAAGGCACAAATGCAGTTATTCATTTCCATTAGTTAAATTTGTTCGCAAAGTTTCTATATGTTCATACGAATTGAATGCAAGGAACCGCATTCAAATCCATGTTACTGTACAAAAATACCTCTTAAGGCCATTTTCTGTGACTATTCAAGTCATGTTAACTTGTAGTTTACACAATTTATTTATATTATTTAAATAAAACTACTTGACTTAAAATGGTGGGCATTACTTAGATTTATTTGTACTTTATTAATAAATTAAATGTCAATTATTACATAATAAAAGAAATTAGGATAATTATTACATGCTAAAAGAAATTAAGATGCAAAAAATCTACAAAAAAAGCCAATTATTTAAATATTATACTAAAATAAAAAGAAAGTATAGTTACATCACAATAAAATACAAGTAGTCAGCACAAACATTAAAATGTAATAAAACTTAAACAATAATTTTACAAATAGCTTTGCAGCCATGAGAGTCTTAGAGTATCTTTCTCTTTAAAATTTTTAAGTCAGTAATCAAAAATGAAGTTGGTGCCCAGGTATTCTTTAACGAAAAAAAAACTAAAAGTTATTGGGCAAGTATCATAATAACAAAGATAACAATAATTTAATAAGCGAATAACAATTAACACTATAGCAAGTGTTCAAAATGTCTTCCTTCATTTTCTAGACATATGTTGACTCTTCTTTTAAATTATCAAACACATTGTGAATCTGGTCAACTGTAATGTGTCCTATTCCCCGGCTCGAATTGCTTCCTCCAGTTCATCAACATTGTGAGGTCTGTTTCTGAAGACCTTATTTTTTAAATATCCAAATAAAAAGAAATCTAATGGCGTTAGATCTGGAGAACGAGGGGCCAACACTTTGCTAATTATTCTATCTTCATAAAATTCGGCTATGTATTGCAAAATTGCTACCCAGACCCCTATTTTAATTGGGTGTAAACTTGTTTCGATAAAGGTATGTGGATTCTCCGTGGCCCAAGTTCGGTAGTTCTGACTATTTACATAACCGGACAAATGAAACCATGCTTCATCAGAGAAGAAAGTACGGTCCAAAACATCATCATTGTTAAGAATTTCATTAAACCATTGACAAAACTGCACCCTCTTTGCATAATCTGGTGGAAGGAATTCTTGCAATACTGTGACCTTATATGGATGCATTTCTAATTTTTTGGTAAGTGCTTTATGGCAAGTATCAACAGACATTCCTAAAAAAAATGTATGGCATTGTAAACATAAATTTCAATTTTTATTTAAAATAGTATCCTTACCGGTCTGAGTAGACAGCTTCTCTACCGATTTGTTAGGACTGTGCTCCATTCGGACACGCATATCTTCAAGGACAGGTTCTGTAAGCACGCTAGGCCTTCCAGTGGACTTTCCTTACAAATGCAATGCTTGTTTTCAAAAAGATTGATTAGCATACGTCTGTGATGAACAAATGTTTCATACTCAACAAGATTGTCAGGGAACCTTTCGCAAACTGGTCCATGCAACTTTGGAGAGAATATGACCAAGATCCATCCTCATTACGAGTTGCACTTCTAAAATGTGCCATTATTATAAAGGCATCTTGTTCCGCAGTCCACATTTTAAACGTTTTCTAAAAATAAAAAAACAGTTTTATTTACGTAACCTCAATAACAAAAACACATGTAACTTACCTTTAAAACCCGAAATATGCAAAGTAGCTCTGAAAAGAACTGTTTTAAGCTTGTAAAGTTCGTTTTTGAAAATAATTTAATCAAAAAATCTAAAACTTTTCCAAATAAACTATCCAAAAACCAAATACGCCAACAATGACCGGTCTGTCAGTAATATCAGTCAAATCAGCTGTCAAACAGAGCTGTGTTGCCAACACTAATTTTTTCCTCATAAAAGGTGTGTTTTTGACCATTAACCTGCACTGATTATGATTTTTTAGAATTTTAACATTTTAGGAGGTTATTATAATCAGTAATTTTGACAAAAAGATTTTTTGATTTGTTCGGAGATTAGAAACTGGTAAATGGTCACAGAAAAAAATAAACGTAGGCAAAAAATTTCTGAACTTTTTTTTCAACTTGGCAACCTTGTAAATAGGAAAGAAACCAAGCAGTGGAGCCACTTTTACAAACCAAAATCGCGTGGTCACGTGGTGTACAAACATTAATGAAGGCACTGTATGAAAATATACACTAAAAGGAAAATGTCAAAAAATAAATTATTGCACAAAACAATATAAGCGTTTTTTATTCAATACCTTTACTACCTTTTCAGCACTTTCCTTACCCGAGTTGATTATTCCTTCTTCAGAATGTAACAAAAAAAAATATGAAAATATGAAGAAGATTATTCCTTCTTCAGAATGTAACAAAAAAAAATATGAAAGTATGAAGAAGATTATTCCTTCTTCAGAATGTAACAAAAAAAAATATGAAAATATGAAGAAGGAAAATTCATTCACCTAAATCACTCTAAACGAATGAATCTAGATTTATCGTAGAATTTTCCTTCTTCATATTTTCGTATAGCGTTACGGTACTATATAGGTGACGCTACGTGGACTCAAATTGGGGCGCACGGCCGCCCCCTAGGAAGACGGGGGCGGCCAAAAACGAGCACCGGCTAAACAAGCTAAAAAAGAGTTTGTTTTAAATATCCTTCATAATACAAAAATTATTAAACAATTCTTAAAATCTTATAAATGAATTAGGTATACTTTTTAAAATTTACCGTAGTATCTCTAACAAATTACGAAATAAGATCAGAAAGGCAAAAATTAACTTTTTTTAAATAAATTTTTAAGTTTTCTTGACCTAAATGAAAAATGTTAGAATTTTTTTCTAAAAATAGTAAATGGAAATGGGGCATGAGAAGTTAAAAGATATATTCAAGGAAATAGTCAATCTCTGCTTAATAATTTTAAGTTTCTTAACCCAAAATGCTTTGTTTAAATTGAAAAAAATAATAAATTAAAAAAAAATTTCTTATTTAAAAAATTAAAGTCTTATCCTAGAATTTTTAGTGTTTTTATGACTTGCTAATATAAAAAATAGCAAACAATTCAAGAAAATTATAATTTTTTAACAGCAAGTGACTTGTGAGAACAAAAAATAATAATAAATAGAGTTTAAGTTATCCAAAATCAAAATATTTTTCTAAAATTGTTTACTTTTAATGATGGTTAGTTAGAAATCAATTCTAAAAACCTAATAAATGAATAAAGGATACTAAATTAATCTTTTTATCTAAAAAAATTAATTAAAATACTTATAATTTTATTAAAAGGAATCTAATTTTTGCTTTTCCGATTATGTTTATTAAGAAAATAAAACAAATTGTTTAAAACAAAAAAAAAATGCAAAAATTACATGAATAAAACCTTTTTTTCCCCTTTTGTACAGAAATTTTTGGTTAAAGTCAAATTTATTCTTTATTTTTCGTCTTATTAAAAATATTTATATACCTTTTTATCTAGACAAGTTACTACAACTGACCACAACTAACCACAATAGGCAAATAATCCACTAAAATTATTATTTTATATTCAAATCTATTTCGTGGGAACAAAAAACAATAAGAGATAGACTTAAGGTTAGCCCAAATCAATTATTTTTTAAAAAACTTTCACTTTAGAAGAGAGTTAGTTTCAAATATCCACATAATACAAAAATTATTAAACAATTCTTAAAATCTTATAAATTAATTAGGTATACTTTTTAAAATTTACCGTAGTATCTCTAACAAATTACGAAATAAGATCAGAAAGGCAAAAATTAATTTTTTTTTTAAATTTTAAGTTTTCTTGACCTAAATGAAAAATGTTAGAATTTTTTCTAAAAATAGTAATTGGAAAGGGGCACGAGAAGTTAAAAGATATATTCAAGGAAATAGTCAGTCTCTGCTTAATAATTTTAGTTACTTAACCAAAATCTTTGTTTAAATTGAAAAAAATAATAAATTAAAAAAAATTACTTATTTAAAAAATGAAAGTCATCCTAGAATTTTTAGTGTTTTTATTACTTGTCCATATAAAAATTAGCAAACAATTTAAGAAAATTATAATTTTTTACCAGCAAGTGACTTGTAAGAACAAAAAATAATAATAAATAGTGTTTAAGTTATCCAAAATCAAAATATTTTTCTAAAATTGTTTACTTTTAATGATGGTTAGTTAAAAATCAATTCTAAAAACCTCATAAATGAATAAAGGATACTAAATTAATCTTTTTATCTAAAAAAATTGATTAAAATACTTATAATTTTATTAAAAAAAATCTAATTTTTGCTTTTCCGTTTATATTTATTAAGAAAATAAAACAAATTGTTTAAAACAAAAAAAAATGCAAAAATTACATGAATAAAACCTTTTTTTCCTTTTGTACAGAAATTTTTGGTTAAAATCAAATTATTCTTTATTTTTCGTCTTATTAAAAATATTTATATACCTTTTATCTAGACAAGTTACTACAACTGACCACAACTAACCAAAATAGGCAAATAATCCACTAAAATTATTATTTTATATTCAAATCTATTTCGTGGGAAAAAAAAACAATAAGAGATAGACTTTAGGTTAGCCCAAATCAATTATTTTTTAAAAAGTTTCACTTTAGAAGAGAGTTACTTTTAAATATCCTTCATAATACAAAAATTATTAAACACTTCTTAAAATCTTATAAATTAATTAGGTATACTTTTAAAATTTACCGTAGTATCTCTAACAAATTACGAAATAAGATCAGAAAGGCAAAAATTAACTTTTTTAAATAAATATTTAAGTTTTCTTGACCTAAATGAAAAATGTTAGAATTTTTTTCTAAAAATAGTAATTGGAAAGGGTGCATGAGAAGTTAAAAGATATATTCAAGGAAAAAGTCAGTCTCTGCTTAATAATTATAAGTTACTTAACCCAAAATGCTTTGTTTAAATTGAAAAGAATAATAAATTAAAAAAAAAATACTCATTTAAAAAATTAAAGTCTTATCCCAGAATTTTTAGTGTTTTTATTACTTGTCCATACAAAAATTAGCAAACAATTCAAGAAAATTATAATTTTTTAACAGCAAGTGACTTGTGAGAACAAGTGTTTAAGTTATCCAAAATCAAAATATTTTTCTAAAATTGTTTACTTTTAATGATGGTTAGTTAGAAATCAATTCTAAAAACCTAATAAATGAATAAAGGATACTAAATTAATCTTTTTATCTAAAAAAATTGATTAAAATACTTATAATTTTATTAAAAATAATCAAATTTTTTGTTTTTTCCGATTATATTTATTAAGAAAATAAAACAAATTGTTTAAAACAAAAAAAATTGCAAAAATTACATGAATAAAACCTTTTTTCCCCTTTTGTACAGAAATTTTTGGTTAAAAATCAAATTATTCTTTATTTTTCGTCTTATTAAAAATATTTATATACCTTTTTATCTAGACAAGTTACTACAACTGACCACAACTAACCACAATAGGCAAATAATACACTAAAATTATTATTTTATATTCAAATCTATTTCGTGGGAACAAAAAACAATAAGAGATAGACTTAAGGTTAGCCCAAATCAATTATTTTTTAAAAAGTTTCACTTTAGAAGAGAGTTAGTTTCAAATATCCTTCATAATACAAAAATTATTAAACAATTCTTAAAATCTTATAAATTAATTAGGTATACTTTTTAAAATTTACCGTAGTATCTCTAACAAATTACGAAATAAGATCAGAAAGGCAAAAATTAACTTTTTTTAAAAAAATTTTAAGTTTTCCTGACCTAAATGAAAAATGTTAGAATTTTTTTCTAAAAATAGTAATTGGAAAGGGGGCATGAGAAGTTAAAAGGTATATTCAAGGAAATAGTCTGTCTCTGCTTAATAATTTTAAGTTACTAAACCCAAAATGCTTTGTTTAAATTGAAAAAAATAATAAATTAAAAAAAATTACTTATTTAAAAAATTAAAGTCTTATCCTAGAATTTTTAGTGTTTTTATTACTTGCCCATACAAAAATTAGCAAACAATTCAAGAAAATGATAATTTTTTAACAGCAAGTGACTTGTGAGAACACAAAATAATAATAAATAGTGGTTAAGTTATCCAAAATCAAAACATTTTTCTAAAATTGTTTACTTTTAATGATGGTTAGTTAGAAATCAATTCTAAAAACCTAATAAATGAATAAAGGATACTAAATTAATCTTTTTATCTAAAAAAATTGATTAAAATACTTATAATTTTATTAAAAAGAATCTAATTTTTGCTTTTCCGATAATATTTATTAAGAAAATAAAAGAAATTGTTTAAAACAAAAAAAAAAATTGCAAAAATTACATGATTGAAACCTTTTTTTTTCTCTTTTGTACAGAAATTTTTGGTTAAAATCAAATTATTCTTTATTTTTCGTCTTATTAAAAATATTTATATACCTTTTTATCTAGACAAGTTACTACAACTGACCACAACTAACCAAAATAGGCAAATAATCCACTAAAATTATTATTTTATATTCAAATCTATTTCGTGGGAACAAAAAACAATAAGAGATAGACTTTAGGTTAGCCCAAATCAAATATTTTTTAAAAAAGTTTCACTTTAGAAGAGAGTTACTTTTAAATATCCTTCATAATACAAAAATTATTAAACACTTCTTAAAATCTTATAAATTAATTAGGTATACTTTTTAAAATTAACGTAGTATCTCTAACAAATTACGAAATAAGATCAGAAGGCAAAAATTAACTTTTTAAATAAATTTTTAAGTTTTCTTGACCTAAATGAAAAATTTAAAATTTTTTCTAAAAATAGTAATTGGAAAGGGTATGAGAAGTTAAAAGATATATTCAAGGAAATAGTCAGTTTTGCTTAAAATTATAAGTTATTTAAACCCCGCTTTGTTTAAATTGAAAAGAATAAAAAATTTTAAAAAAAAAATTACTCATTTAAAAAATTGAAGTCTTATCCTAGAATTTTTAGTGTTTTTATTACTTGTCCATAAAAAAAATTAGCAAACAATTCAAGAAAATTATAATTTTTAACAGAAAGTGACTTGTGAGAACAAAAAATAATAATAAATATTGTTTAAAAAATCCAAAATCAAAATATTTTTCTAAAATTCTTTACTTTTAATGATGGTTAGTTAAAAATCAATTCTAAAAACCAAATAAAAAAAAAAGGATACTAAATTAATCTTTTTATCTAAAAAAATTGATTAAAATACTTATAATTTTTTTAAAAAAAGAATCAAATTTTTTTGCTTTTCCGATTATATTTATTAAGAAAATAAAACAAATTGTTTAAAACAAAAAAATTGCAAAAATTACATGAATAAAACCTTTTTTCCCCTTTTGTACAAAAATTTTTTTGGTTAAAGTCAAATTATTCTTTATTTTTCGTCTTATTAAAAATATTTATATACCTTTTTATCTAGACAAGTTACTACAACTGACCACAACTAACCACAATAGGCAAATAATCCACTAAAATTATTATTTTATATTCAAATCTATTTCGTGGGAACAAAAAACAATAAGAGATAGACTTTGGGTTAGCCCAAATCAATTATTTTTTAAAAAAGTTTCACTTTAGAAGAGAGTTAGTTTTAAATATCCTTCATAATACAAAAATTATTAAACAATTCTTAAAATCTTATAAATTAATTAGGTATACTTATTAAAATTTACCGTAGTATCTCTAACAAATTATGAAATAAGATCAGAAAGGCAAAAATTAACTTTTTTTTTAAATTTTTAAGTTTTCTTGACCTAAATGAAAAATGTTAGAATTTTTTTCTAAAAATAGTAATTGGAAAGGGGGCATGAGAATTTAAAAGATATATTCAAGGAAATAGTCAGTCTCTGCTTAATAATTTTAAGTTACTTAACCCAAAATGCTTTGCTTAAATTGAAAAGAACAATAAATTAAAAAAAAAATTACTTATTTAAAAAATTAAAGTCTTATCCTAGAATTTTTAGTGTTTTTATTACTTGTCCATATAAAAAATAGCAAACAATTCAAGAAAATTATAAAATTATTATTGTATATTCAAATCTATTTCGTGGGAACAAAAAACAATAAGAGATAGACTTTAGGTTAGCCCAAATCAATTATTTTTTAAAAAAGTTTCACTTTAGAAGAGAGTTAGTTTTAAATATCCTTCATAATACAAAAATTATTAAACAATTCTTAAAATCTTATAAATTAATTTGGTATACTTTTTAAAATTTACCGTAGTATCTCTAACAAATTACGAAATAAGATCAGAAAGGCAAAAATTACCTTTTTTTTTAAATAAATTTTTAAGTTTTCTTGACCTAAATGAAAAATGTTAGAATTTTTTTCTAAAAATAGAAATTGGAAAAAGGGCATGAGAAGTTAAAAGATATATTCAAGGAAATAGTCAGTCTCTGCTTAATAATTATAAGTTACTTAACCCAAAATGCTTTGTTTAAATTGAAAAGAATAATAAATTTAAAAAAAAAAACTTATTTAAAAAATTAAAGTCTTATCCTAGAATTTTTAGTGTTTTTATTACTTGTCCATATAAAAATTAGCAAACAATTTAAGAAAATTATAATTTTTAACAGCAAGTGACTTGTGAGAACAAAAAATAATAATAAATAGTGTTTAAGTTATCCAAAATCAAAATATTTTTCTAAAATTGTTTACTTTTAATGATGGTTAGTTAGAAATCAATTCAAAAAACCTAATAAATGGATAAAGGATACTAAATTAATTTTTTATCTAAAAAATTGATTGAAATACTTATAATTTTTTTAAAAAAGAATCTAATTTTTGCTTTTCCGATTACATTTATTAAGAAAATAAAACAAATTGTTTAAAACAAAAAAAATTGCAAAAATTACATGAATAAAACCTTTTTTTCCCTTTGTACAGAAATTTTGGTTAAAATCAAATTATTCTTTATTTTTCGTCTTATTAAAAATATTTATATACCTTTTTATCTAGACAAGTTACTACAACTGACCACAACTAACCACAATAGGCAAATAATCCAATAAAATTATTATTTTATATTCAAATCATTTCGTGGGAACAAAAACAATAAGAGATAGACTTTAGGTTAGCCCAAATCAATTATTTTTTAAAAAAGTTTCACTTTAGAAGAGAGTTAGTTTAAATATCCTTCATAATACAAAAATTATTAAACAATTCTTAAAATCTTATAAATTAATTAGGTATACTTTTTAAAATTTACCGTAGTATCTCTAACAAATTACGAAATAAGATCAGAAAGGCAAAAATTAACTTTTTTAATAAATTTTTAATTTTCTTGACCTAAATGAAAAATGTTAGAATTTTTTTCTAAAAATAGTAATTGGAAAGGGGCAT
Organism: Listronotus oregonensis; assembly: GCA_019359885.1. Taxonomy (NCBI): domain Eukaryota; kingdom Metazoa; phylum Arthropoda; class Insecta; order Coleoptera; family Curculionidae; genus Listronotus; species Listronotus oregonensis. The sequence goes on along the minus strand of JAHBCN010010253.1, from coordinate 1,659 downwards.
GAGAAGTTAAAAGATATATTCAAGGAAATAGTCAGTCTCTGCTTAATAATTTTAAGTTACTTAACCCAAAATGCTTTGTTTAAATTGAAAAAATAATTAAAAAAAAAATTACTTATTTAAAAAATTAAAGTCTTATCCTAGAATTTTTAGTGTTTTTATTACTTGCCATATAAAAATTAGCAAACAATTCAAGAAAATTATAATTTTTTAACAGCAAGTGACTTGTGAGAACAAAAAATAATAATAAATAGTGTTTAAGTTATCCAAAATCAAAATATTTTTCTAAAATTGTTTACTTTTAATGATGGTTAGTTAGAAATCAATTCTAAAAACCTAATAAATGAATAAAGGATACTAAATTAATCTTTTTATCTAAAAAAATTGATTAAAATACTTATAATTTTATTAAAAAGAATCTAGTTTTTGCTTTTCCGATTATATTTATTAAGAAAATAAAACAAATTGTTTAAAACAAAAAAAATTGCCAAAATTACATGATAAACCTTTTTTTTCTTTGTACAGAAATTTTGGTTAACAAATTATCTTTATTTTTCGTCTTATTAAAATATTTATTCCCTTTTATCTAGACAAGTTATAACTGAACAACTAACCAAATAGGCAATAATCCACTAAAATTATTATTTTATATTCAAATCTATTTCGTGGGAACAAAAACAATAAGAGATAGACTTTAGTTAGCCCAAATCAATATTTTAAAAAAGTTTCACTTTAGAAGGGTAAAATATCTTCATAATAAAAAATTATTAAACATTCTAAAATCTTAAAATTAATTAGGTATACTTTTAAAATTTACCGTAGTATTTAACAAATTACGAAATAAGACAAAGGCAAAATTACTTTTTTAATAATTTTTTTTTTTTTTTTTTTTTTTTTTTTTTTTTTTTTTTTTTTTTTTTTTTTTTTTTTTTTTTTTTTTTTTTTTTTTTTTTTTTTTTTTTTTTTTTTTTTTTTTTTTTTTTTTTTTTTTTTTTTTTTTTTTTTTTTTTTTTTTTTTTTTTTTTTTTTTTTTTTTTTTTTTTTTTTTTTTTTTTTTTTTTTTTTTTTTTTTTTTTTTTTTTTTTTTTTTTTTTTTTTTTTTTTTTTTTTTTTTTTTTTTTTTTTTTTTTTTTTTTTAAAAAAAAAAAAAAAAAAAAAAAAAAAAAAAAAAAAAAAAAAAAAAAAAAAAAAAAAAAAAAAAAAAAAAAAAAAAAAAAAAAAAAAAAAAAAAAAAAAAAAAAAAAAAAAAAAAAAAAAAAAAAAAAAAAAAAAAAAAAAAAAAAAAAAAAAAAAAAAAAAAAAAAAAAAAAAAAAAAAAAAAAAAAAAAAAAAAAAAAAAAAAAAAAAAAAAAAAAAAAAAAAAAAAAAAAAAAAAAAAAAAAAAAAAAAAAAAAAAAAAAAAAAAAAAAAAAAAAAAAAAAAAAAAAAAAAAAAAAAAAAAAAAAAAAAAAAAAAAAAAAAAAAAAAAAAAAAAAAAAAAAAAAAAAAAAAAAAAAAAAAAAAAAAAAAAAAAAAAAAAAAAAAAAAAAAAAAAAAAAAAAAAAAATTTTTAAAAATTTTTAAATTTTATTGAACCCCTTTTTTTTTTCCCCTATATTTTTGTAAAACAAATTTTTAAAACAAAAAAAAAAAAAAAAATTTTTTTTTTTTTTTTTTTTTTTT